>NNCF01129329.1:0-10024 GCA_002313205.1 Laupala kohalensis
CAATGCGACCCGTGTCAAAAATGGAGTCATACGGCAGTCTAAATTTATTATAATGTTTAAAATCTCAAAATAATTGTCCTCATCCAATATAAAAAAAATTTGTAGAACGAATTATTCATTATTAAGAAACTGCTTTGATGAATATTTCCAATTTTCGTGAATAGTTGGCAATTTGACTTCAGTCTGCGCGCGCATAATACCTTGAGTTGCCATGGTTTCCGTATTTAAATAACCTGTTTTTGTTAGGACTAAAGTAATGTAAACTGTAAGATCAGAAAAAAGAAAGCCTCTCTACGAAGACGAGTAAAGTCTAAAAGAGAAAATATACCCTTAATGAAACAACGGATTCATTGTTCTCTTTACTGTGGAAGACATTAGAACAAACAAATGTTCAAGCGAAAAATTCCTCGAATACATTAATAGATAATAAATTACTTAATCCATAATTCAAATTGAAAGACTGCAATCCATAATGATGAAGTATAAAAATAATATAACGGGATATCAATTACTTCTTTACTTCACTTCAGAAATCAATACCACGACAATGAGAACATATTGTATTCTTTCTCTCACTACAATCGTTACCCAATGAGAATGCTATCCACTAATATTTGCGGTTTCATAGTATTCTTGTGTATTAGAACCTAAGTATGAGCTCAGCGATGCCAAACACTTTCGACTCATTAAGCGTGTGAGTGGTATCCCATTCCCGAGAAGTAGGTATAGGGCAATTTTCATTATTTCTAATTTAGCAGTATCGGAAAGCTGAATCTCTTACACTTCCCAACAAAAGAGGACCCTGGCATTAGAACTTCATTTTTGTAACCTCATAAAGGAAAATTTTATACTTATCGTTGTATTTCTTCTATTTTTGTAACCTTTTTAAATTGTAAATATTTATCACAAAATATATTTGATATGGCTCTCTTGTCTCTCGAAATATAAACATAATCAGTGTCTATGTTTAAGTAACATTGGAATTCTTAAAACTGATACATTTTTTTTGCCGGTAGCTGTGAGAAAACGTAGCGAACAGTTTGCACTATTTTGCAGAGCACGTACCAAAATCAAATGGTATTGAAATGTAAACCCGACTCCTCTCCCGCGTGACCCATGTCTCTTATTGTACGACTACAAATTTGTTTCTCAAATCAATTATCTTTAATATCGCATAAAGTAAACTCTTACATAGATATTTAAATAGAAAAAGACACATATTCCAAAGACCAGTGCCGGAACCATCACTCAACTGTCCTTCACTGCTATGGAGGTCTCTCCATGCTCCTCTTGTATAAGTAAACACACATTAGTCACTCGCCCTGGGAATGTGCTTAACACATGCCCAACCAGGATACTGAACACAACTTCAACATTTCCAACTGACATACTCTTCGATCCGAAGTTTGTGGGATTTCTTATATCCATTAGACCTCTGGCTAGCCTTCCTCTTGAAGGCTTAAAACCCTTGATAGTCACAACGCAATGGAGACAAAAAAATTCAAGAACGATTTGAAATAAATAAGAATAACTCATCATCTATATAGAGAATTGTTTGATCCTAGGACCATATGGTCCTCTAGAAAGGCCGAGTCAGAAAGAATATTGATATATATATATATAAATAATTTAAAGGAAACACAAATGGTTGTACGGTAGCTTGATCGTAAAAACCGTCTCGTGGATCGATTACTTTCTTGCCTTGTTAAGAATGATTTGAAGAGAAGCAGATGACAAGTGAATGTAACGCATAAAGTACGTTGACTTGTGACGTCACAAGAATTTGCGCGCAACTCGAAAGACGTGACGAGTCGATTACGTATCAAATTGCAAAATACAATTGTCAAAGGAAACTCTTTTGGCATGATACAGGAGAACGTATGTCTTGCATGAATATGTTCGAGCCAGAGAACAGAATAAAAGTTTCTCTCCACAAGGCGTAAAGTATGAACGAAGGCAATAATACATGGAATTCCAACTGTAAAAAAATGTCACTCTTTTTCATGAGAGACCGTTCACGCCACAGACTATCCACTGCACTTAACAACGTTAAACCAACATGGTCCACAAAAACTGCGTTACCAGCCCCTCTAATGGAGAAGCAACTTTATAGAAGTAAGACCGATCCAACTGTCAAGTGAGCATAAGGAAATTTATAGTTGCCTCATCCTGTGTACAGAAGTGAATAAGAGACATTATGTTATTTAATAACAAGTTTTATTTGAAAAGAAAGAAAATACAACAAACATATCTGTGAACATTTTTTAAACATCTTGAAGTTTTTATCAACATGACGGCAAGCTCGGTACACCTCAGCGAACCTTCAACGACGTTTGCGCCTGAAGCAGATACAGCACAGGTTTCATGAAGATAAATCTTAAAATGCATACTCTCACTTAGTTACTCCATTATCTCCCGTTGGATGATCACTAACCGAGTGTTCGTTCACTAACCGCTTTCACCACGTTTATCCATCGGGTAAGGAGACTCTTAGTTGCAAGCTGTGAGGCGTTGCAGTTTTTCCCAGAATTAGCCATGGAGTTCTTACAAAAGATGTGAATGTGCGGCGCGTAGATTGTTTATAAAACACCAGATACCGCCACCAGATTAATGTTACAATTCGTCGCGCAACGGACGGACAATGGAAAAAAGTGACGGAAATATTTATTGAAAAATAATAGCATAAAAGACGATACCCAGAACCACAGAATATCAAAAAAACATCAAACATCGTTATGAATTATTCGTTTCCACACAAGATGTATACCTCGTGTGACATGAGAATAAAAAAACTTTTCGGAAGTTTTAGCTATTTGGGTTTGGTATTTCCTGTTTCTCTTAACTGATTTGGAATTTATTATTTATACTTGTTTTCAATTATTTTATAGTAATTTCATTTTTGATATCAAAGACAGATATTTGAATAATACGAATAGAAATGGACGATCCTCAATACCGGGTTTTTCAAAAATATACATTTTGGCAAACTCCCCCCGCCTTCACGCCAGAAGTTTACCTCCCAGATAACGCACGTACGTTTACCTATCGGNGGTATGGGATTAAACCAACAGATAAAACGTGGTGAAAGACAATCTAACCTTCTCGGAGTGTGAAGTTATCCTAAGTGTTCTATCTGAGCAGTAAAAACTAATTTAGGTCGAGAATTATTTGTTTAACATTTGAATCCTACTAAAGTAGTTTTGTACACAAACGGATTGATTGTAATTCACACTGCTTTCTAAGGTATAACTAGAAAATAATAAAAAGAAAAAATTTATAGTCAAAAACAGTACAAACTGCGTATGACCACGTGAAGGGCAAGATACTAATTTACTCTCCAGAAGCAAGCAAGGGACCATCCCATCAATTCCGATCACGGAATAAAAAATTTAGCAAAAGTTCCTAGATAAGATGAAAAGTTAGCTACGAGTTATCTTACTAGTAGAATGTCAATATGTTTGTAATGTAACGCTCATAAATACAAATGCAGGGAAGTGTTAAGATATTTAATTCCTTGAATAGAGGTTTACAAGTTTTTCGGGGGTGAGATTAACAAATTATCCGAACTATCCTCTTCTGAATTCTGAAAGTTTGAATACTCTGACCCGAATTGTCCCAGAATGTAATGCCGTAACGCAGATGGGAGTAAACGTTTGCAAAATATACGCAACGGGAAATACGTGGACTAACTACGTTAACTAAGTTTCGGAATGCGTAACTCAATTTGCATAATTGGTAATTAAGATTGTCATCATGACAATTTTATTTGAGGTTGTCATGAATATGGAGACCTAAGAATTTTGTATTCGTAACAGTTTTTAATTGTGTTCCGTTTAAAGAAAGAGAAACATGGGGTAAAGATTTTGTATTACTATTGTGAAATGACATAGACACTGTTTTGTCAGTGTTTACAATGAGACGATTTGCATGGAACCAAGTCGAAAGATTAGACAAAACGTTTTGAGCGTTGGCGTGTTTACATAGTAAATTAGTGTCATCAGCAAAAAAAACAAAAACATTTTGCAATCTGATATGATGACATATCGTTCACAGACAATAAAAATAGTATAGGACCAAGAATTGAACCTTGCGGTACGCCGCAAGTAAGTGGTTTTGTTTCTGAAAGACAACGCATTTTATTTTTAGTATAGGATATTTCGACCTGTTGATATCTATCTTTTAAATAAGAAGTTAGCCATTGATGCGGAAGTGTACGAATATGGATTTAATATAGCGTGGGACGAAAGTTTAACAATAAACTCAGGTAGATCACCTATGCTTGTTGAATTTTTTTTAAGGAACTGATGATTCCTATGACTTCACTAGCGTTAGTTTCGGAAGTGAACATAGAATTGGGTACGTGCGTGGATATAATTGGAGGACATTGATTTGGATATTTTGTGTTCATTATTTTACCAACTTCTGAGATGTAAGAATTAAACAAATTTGCGATGTCCTGAGCATTTGATACTATTTTGCCATCGTTAAGAAAGGAAACATTTTCTTTGCGATTTTCGGAAGTTGACGTGTAATTGTTAACAATATTCCACATGGCTTTCATCCGGTTGTTCGATTTTAATACCTGCCTGTCGTTTTCCATTACTTTAGCTGCATAGACTCCTTCTCGAAGAATTGTCTTATATTACAAAAATAATTATGGAATTCGGGTGGTTGGTTATACAGTTTTGAAAGATAATAAAAACGGGGTTTGTTTTTTGAAGAAAATCTTATTCCTCGGATGATCCATCTATTGTTTTTCTTTGTGTTAATTAACTTGCGTTTTATGGGAAAGCTAGAGTTGTAATGTTTTGGGAATATTGAGATAAATACATTGAATTTGTCGTCTGTGTTTTGGCAATTGTAAACATCTTTCCATGTTTCTTTACGCAAATAATTTATAAATATGGATTTATTTATGTCATTAAACTCTCTTGTAAATTTGTAAATAAATTTCAGAGCTTTTAGTTTATTATTAATTGTCAATACTTGAGCAAGGTGATCACTGTATTCGGCGATAAACACTTTAGAGAAATACGAGATACATTGTTGACTACAATTTGATCTAGCAATGTTTGAGATGAGCCGGAGAGGCGAGTGGGGTCGTTTACCGTAGTAATAATATTAAAGGAGTCGATAAGATTCTTGAATCGATTAACTGGTGAATGTGCAGAGTTGGATGTATTCAGGAAATCGATGTTGAAATCGCCACATATAACGATACGTTTAGTAGACTTAAGTGTGATATGTTTTGAAACAAATTTGGAGTTCCGAACAAATATATCAAGATATGATTGAGGAGTTCTATAATTACTATATTTCTATAAACTACAATACTGGTGTCGGTCAGATTAACTGCAGAAAATTCGAACACACTATCTACGCAGATGTTCTCGTTGCCTGGCAGTGGAGAAGATAATATATCATTACGAATGTAGATATAGAAAACCGCGTAGCGATGTTTTCCTTTAAAATTTTGTCGAAAGTAAGAACTTGCAAAATAATAATTAGAAATAGCAGTATCGTTGATGTCCTTAGTTGAAGGTCAATGCTCTGTGAGGCATAGCAAATCGAATGGATATTTGTGTACCAGAATTTCGATGTCTGTCAATTTCTTTGAAAAAAGATTGGACTTTATGTTAAAATATAATAATTTTATTTTCGCAAAGTGTTTGCGATTCACGAGAAATGGATTCGACGTTAGATGAAGGAGAGGAGTTTGAAATTGGTAAAACTTTTAGTTACGTATCAAGCCCGTATTATGCACCCGAACGCGATTGTCACCTTCGAGTACCACATCGTACTCCATAGCGCAAGTTGTAACTGTGTATGGGGGCGGCAGGAGGAATAGATGAAGACGTGTGAGATGAGGCAGCAATAGGTGAAAGAACGAGGACAGAAGAAGAATTGTGTGTGAGAATAGGAAGAGGAGATTGTAATGAGGTAGGAGCAGTGGGAAGTGGAGGAGATGAGGAGTTGCAGGATTTGGTAAAGGGGCAGGTGGATGATGTGAGGTCAGATGTGAACTTAGGAAAGAGCAGAAGTGGTGTTTCCCACACTGTCTCAATTGTAAACCGTGCTAAGTAAAGTCCGTGGCAGTCACGTGTGTTTGCAAATAAAAAAATGAGATTCTTGTGATGTTTTGGGAAGATGTTTGATAGGTTAATTTCGCGGTTTATTTGTGCAAAGTTAAAGCGTAAGGGCAGGTTAGACAGTATAATGTTAGTGCGCTGAGAGATCATTTTAAGTTTTTGTAGATGTTAAAATGACCACTTAAGTTAATACCGTTTTGCTCACTTGAGATAATTACTAAGCCACGCTCAGGGAGTTTTTAGTGTAAGTGTCCCTTTCTCGAATAAATTCAGTTAAACGAGCGGTTCGATTAAAGAAACCGGAGACTGAGAACTGGCTAGGAAGCAAACCAAGCAATACGGAGGACATCTGACGACTGTGTGAATCAGATAAAATGAGTAAGTTTGATTTCTCCGTGAAAGTGTTGGTTTCATATTTAGATAGCAGGATAGTTATGGCGGCCGTGCTTACCAGTGCGTCATGTGTGAACAGGTCTGGGTACTGGACGGGAGGGGATAAAACGAGTAGGTAAGGGAGGAAACTGGGACATGTCATCTAACACACTAAACCTATTCAGAGTGAAGAGTTGGGGTGGTGCATGTGACGTTGGTCTAACCGGGTGATAGTAGTTGGAAGAACGGCGAGAATTCCTGACTGTAGTACAACCTCCGATAGTGTTGTCATTGACCTCTTCCAGCGCACTAATCCGAGCGTCAATATAATGAACCAAGTCATTGAACTTCCTCTGAAGATCAGCTTTGAATGAATTAAGGAATGCTATGGTGTACATTGTTGTGTATTAGTTATCAACTTAACGACAAAAGCAAATGAGAATACACGAAAACTGACAACTAACACTGAAAGAAGGATATTAGTATAATAATACATTTATTACTACGGAAGAAATAAGATATTAAATAAATTAAATATACAAACAAACCGACGTCAGAAATAATTGAAATAATTATTTAGGCGACCACTGGAGTGTCGTCGAGTGTTGTTCGTCCAGAAGACGATCATAGCGAACGAGATACTGCCCAGAGTGGTGTAAAAATACGTATGTGGGGTGTGAAGCTGAGCAAACGATCAACCACAACCCGGAGGAATCCCACATTCATTCATTAGATAGTAGTGTCGTGGAGCTAAATATTAACATCTGACGTCCCTGCTGTTCCTGTGAATTCATTTCTTACATATAATATTGTTTCAGTGTGTTTTGCTTTTTCTAAATGTGTGTGCAATACCTGTATATTTTTATTGTATACGTATTGTGTATAATTTGTATATCTATATGACTTTGGGGTTCAAAGTATCTCGTCAACTCATGCGAAATATATAGACTGCCAACTGGTAGTGGAAGACGGAACGAGGGATTTTGGGCCGCCGGCAAGTGTAGAGGGGAGCCATGGAAATAAAGTCGTCACCTTGATGACATGCCCCCAACTCCAGATGCCATCCTCTTCGTTTCCAACGCCGCCGTGTCTCTCTTCTTGTCCTTCGTCTTTCGCGCTTCGCGCGGTTTCCTAAACAACAAACAAACAAACAAACAAACACAAAATCACCTCACTTCAAGGTCTCCAGGAAAACACTTCAACAAGTTCTTCATCATGATTTGAATCAGCTGTAGTTGGTCGCGTGATTGTATCGTGTCTCTCCCACCGTTTCTCCCTAATCTACCAACAAGAGGTGAGAACCGAGTGACAGCTGACGTCAAAGGTACTAAAGGAATTTATGCTATTCAGAAAATATTGCTGTTAAACTCGCTTTACGAGGTCCACTTTACTTACTGCTTTGTGCGGTTCACACCAGATTCTAAGGAAATTTTCAGCACGACTCGTACAAATTGACTAGCGCTCCTGGCGGCATCTCTGATAACTTCATGTGTTCTCTCGAGTCGGTGACGTAATAGTGAGCTTACTTGTGTTAGCTTTCTCATCAGTTAAAGTTCGTGAGTCAATCAACTAAAGTAATAAATCAACTATAGTCTGTTTACTCGTTCGAGAATTGAGGTTCGTTGTTTGTTGAGAGACAGACAACACAACCATTTCTCGTCCGATGCTTTGTAAAACACTTATTTCGTAAAGTCAATTTTCCGTACAGATCGATGTCGTCATGCGTAAGGTGATCTACTACATATCCATTTCTCGTACAGTAATTAGATGCAAATTGCCTTCGGTCTCTACTCACTTGCGTTTCGGAGGAGGCGGCGGCGGTGGTGGTGGTGGTGATGGCGTCGGTGATTTCTTTTTGGGTGGTGGAGGCGGTGGAGGCGGCGGAGGCCGTGGAGGCGGCAAAGGCGAAGGCGGCGGTGTTGGAGTCTTGGGTTTCGGCTTCGGTTTTGGTTTTGGTTTCGGCTTTTGCTTCGGTTTTGGTTTTGGTTTCGGTTTGGGTAGTGGTTTCGGTTTGGGTAGTGGTTTGATCTTGGGTGGAGGAGTAGGCGGTGGCGGCGGCGGTTTCCTACAAATCAACAAGTAAAAATTACTCCTTTATTCACATTCTACCTCTCTAACACACATCGCTTACTTTTTTGTCAGAATCTAAAATATCACTTTTCTTTTATTTGTAAACCAATTTGTAATAAAATGTGTTCTTTTAAATAAAATTATTTCTAACTGTCTACAGTCAATATACACTACAGGAAAATAAAAAAAGAACACTATGAATTCGTGGACTCACAAGAATAAGGTTTTATTGACACATTCTCGAGAATGTATACAACAAATGGTCACACCGACAGAGCAATACGCATATGAGTATAGTCGACAGGGTGTGCGAAATGTCAGAGCAAAAACCCTTTATGCCTGGTATTTCTCGGTTATTTTCTTCACGGTGTTCTTTTTTTATTTTCCTCGAGTGTTCTTTAAATTCTCCATTCTATTACAATTGCATATAAATAACATCAAGAATAAAACTAATAATTTTGATTCAGGAAGAGAGCTGTTATGATGCAAAAAAAAAGAACAACGAACATAATCTCTTATTCCAATGTGATTGTTTCAAGACTTTTTAATAGTGTATATAACGGTGCCGCGACAAAATCCGTTAGAGACAAAACCCCACAGGTCAGGCAGAAGAGTCTTCCGGCTTATCTTCGGTGAGGAGAGGGAAGGTTGAAGTAATTAGAATGACCCGCCTGTTATATTCATTTCCTATTCCGAACTCCCAGTACAAGTTCCTAAAAAACCAATTATCTCACATATCTAAGTGAACTTTTATTTTTATCGTCTAAAAGACACGAGTAAAAAAAACTCGAATTTTATTTCTACGATGCCCAGTTACTGAGATAATCGACAACTTACTGAAACTATCTCGGTTCCTCCCTGTGACAATGTTAACTCTTTATTCGTGTTTCACACGTTTTATTATGTTATAAGAAATCATTTAGTAGATAGTATTTTTTATTTAATGAATATTAATTAATGTTTGCAAATTTTTCTAGAAAATTTGTCATCAAAAGCCTTAATACTCAAGGGTTTCCCGACAGCAGAAAAATTTAATATAATATACTCTAACTTTCTGTCTACCCTTAATTATATCCGAAAGTGATATAACTCCACAGCGTGGTCGGCAGTAGAAGTGTGAATCATTAGATGGTGCATCATTCCGAATACTTTTAACAACTACCCGACAGTTTTACTGCCGATACAAAAATTAAATATATTATCCCTGCTAAGAGATTTCATTGCGAGCATATCATAAATAATGACAACATCCTTTGTTTTAATATTAAAAATAATTAAGAGTTTTATTTATCGTATAATATATTTATCGTATAATCCTCCTACAATTATTAGTTTCATGCCAATTACAGGCTTAAGTGTAAATAAACTCATTGAGATACTTTTACTCGGAGTCGAACGCTGTAGCACTTAGAGGACAAATGTTTTGTTCGAGAATAGAACAGCGCTTTTATAGATTTCTTCCCAGCGTTCGTCTATTTAAGAATGGAAACTCT
>NNCF01129329.1:10621-26989 GCA_002313205.1 Laupala kohalensis
CTTTGCTGCGTTTGTCTGTGTTTTAAACTGTAACTCAACCTTAAACAAGAGAGAATACTATCCAGGGAACGAGACAACGTAGAAGTGTGATTCAAAATATGTTTTATTCGACTATCTCAAACGAAAAAACAAGTCGTCACTTAATAATACAAGATTAATTACACTTAAGCCCTTAATTTCATATCAATATGTACTAGGACTTGGAACAACGTCAACAGCCAAGTGAAAATTACACAAATTACGTAGTGGTAGTAGAACCTCCCTTCTAGGCTTTGATTTTATTCTCTTTCTGTGTGCATGTGTTATTTATCATTAAGTTTACGATTTTACATTTCAAAGACCTAAGGCATGTTATGTGGATTTGAAAGAAGAGCACCGCAAACTTTTCCTCTCATTCTAGGTATATTGAAACCAGAAACTGAACAAACTAAGTCATGGTGCAACTTATCAAGTAAACATGGTAAAATTTAAATTAAAAAGCAACAATACAATTTTCATCGAAGAAAACTTGCAATATCGAAACGCCCATACGTCCTCTTGTTGAATTACACTCTTGTATAATTATTTTCTATTAACTAAATATGAACTAAGTGATTAAATACTACATGATGTAACTGAATTTTTTAAAAATGTTTTCCTTCTAGATACTCGTTTTTTGAAATTTCAATTCATTTCTAATGTGAATTTTAAATAGTCCCGTACACCACTAATTCTCTTAACCTTTCATTTGATAAGCACTGACTTTGACTGCGCATAATACCAAATAAACTGTGAATGGACTATACAACTAACAGGCGTTGCTTTCGAAATTTCGGAGTAGATTTATCTCCCATACATCGTTTGCTAATTTACTCGGTATAATTGTATAAGAATTCTTACTATGACTATACGAATGCGGTGGGCATAACTATTGCATTGCTATAAAGTGTAGATCGACATTCACAGCTGCGGCAATACGCCAGGCAATTTGTCCAAAGAGTCCAAGGAAATTATTGAAAGGTAGAGAGAAAATGTATGTGAATTAATAAAACATATGAAAACATTACAAATTTAGAGGTTAAATATCGATTTTAGCGGAAAATGTGTAGATTGTTTTTTTTAATATACGCAAAAAATGTATATTGTAATAAATATTCTTCATAGAAAAGAGTTTTTTGTGATAACCCTAAAAATGAATTACATCTTATTATTAAAGAAAGGTTAGTTTAAAAGAATAATTGTTAGGGAGCCGAAAGTTTTTGAAGCGAAATTATTTTGAAGTCGTGAGATCAGTTTTAAATCAAGCAAAAGAGCTAGTGTGGCGAGTGACGTTTCTCCCGTCATTTTCCTGATTTGAATTGGTGCGAACTTTAACACCTATTTTTTAAACATTTTACGATGCTTATTCTAAAAATTATTATCAATAACAAATAATACAGCTTATTATCTATCAAAATCCATTCAGCAAATTTCTTATTAAGGAACGCTTAGTATATTTTTAAGAGAAGTGGCAATTCGTCTCTCGCGGGTCTTACGATAATATTTAGTCTTTTATATTTGCATATAAATGCCAACTTTCAAGAAGTTTAAGTTAATCGTTTATCGAAGTCCAACAAGATGACCAGTTAACGTTTAGTTTCGAAAAAATTCTTATTTTTTGACATTCAAAATAGGGATGATATTACCCAACGACCGCTTACAAATTATAAGAGTACATACCGCAGAGTATCCAAACAATTTCCCACTGGATTATAGCCTATTCAATCTGCTTTTTGGCAATACGACATTATCAGAATAAATAATTATTCCACGGATTATGGTTTTTTATTACAAGGACTTTCTTTTAAAACCACATAAAGGGGTTGGTTGTTTTTTGCAATAACAATCAATCGATTTTAACTTACTTCGTCTCAATTTACATGTCTTCACAAGAACTATTATTTGCTCGTTTATATTTTTTTCTCTCTCTGATCAATACCAGAGACATAAAATTTAAAAAACATTAAAGATCGCAAATTTCTCACTTAAAGGGCTAGTTGCAAAACTTTGATAATCTATTTGATCCTTCAAAAATCGTAAGGAGTTTTTAGATTTTCGTATTACACATAATAAATTTACTAGCAAACTTTTAAAAAATTCCTAGTTTTTGTTTTTGCAGACATATTGGGTTATTTCCCGAAGCCTTTTTACTAAGATAGTGAAGATAGATAGTACTAATAATATGTCTATATATCCTTGTAAGGGTTTACGTGAAGGTATTAAAACACTTCAAAAATGTTGCCAGTTAAGATGACACCCTTCTTTGCGCTTTTGGGCAGCGATCTGGAAAACGAAATTAACGTCATCTGTTCTAATATCATCATGTAACATACATTTAACACAAGTCACTTCTATGGCAAACCAGCAACAAAGTCGTAGGTAAAAAGAAGACAAAATGACTTCACCGAATCATCCAGGATTCAATTTCCGATGGAGTAAGAAACATATGTACCTGTTCATATAAATGTCCCAGTACGTTTGGTTGTGACTACTGAGAAGCAAACCCTTCTTCCTCTATACACCTCCTCCTCCTCCTAGTATCAACAACTCTATTACTGTTATTAATTACTCCTACTAACCCCTCCACGTGGAACAAGTTGTTGTTAGTAAATCCAACAACTAACAATAGCCTTTCTCCCATCTCCTACCTCCTATCGCTCCTTGTGGATAAGCTTCAATAACACTAAGCTTCATTTTGGAATTAACAAATTCTACAATAGAATAAAATGACTGGTCTCTTAGCCATGGCTACTGTTGGCAAAGAGTTGTGGATCGCGAAAGTGAGGTAGACTTGCGATCACGGAGACTACTCGTTTGGTACTGAAGGAACTCAAGAGAACGAGTCTTTGGTTACTGGCACTCACTTTGGACGTGGGCAGAGTTGGTTGAAGAAGTTCTTCAAACGCTCCCACACTTTCTCAAATACGTTCGTCGGTCCAATCGCTTCTTCCTCGTAAGGCTCGTCTTTCATATCTTCCCGCCTCTGGGCTTGTTTCTTCCTATGCCTAAAGAGACGAAGCATTTAATTGGTTGCAAAAGCATTAGAATTTCAATTCTATTAGGTCGTGTCCTGCGTGGGCGACAAACGCGTGCTACAGCGCGCGACAACTTCAAGCGACGAGATTCAAACACACTAATAGTTACGAGACTACCCTGCTTAAGCGACAGCGTCCCTGTAACGCTACGTGCGCGACATTCGACGACGCTTGAAATTCAAACTTGCTTGAGTTTTGTCGAGTATCAAACGCTACATTTATCCACGACTTACTTGATCATACAAGAGATCATTGCATCAGTTTGATCAATCTTTACAGGTTAGCTCACGGTTTTGTGCAAATTTCGAGATATAAAAAGAATCTCTTAATGAAACTTTGATAGAACAATGCGAGAGACGTCCTGTTTGGGTCCCTTTTATTTGTTTCGCGTATTTTACGCGACTCCATCTGACTTAAACGCAGGACTAAAACTCAATCCTGGCGACGCCATGCTACACTTTTTTCGTTGATCAAATGAAAGCCGCGTGGAAGACATATAATTAAGTGGTCCAATTTAATACAAAAAGAAGAAATAAAATTTTCTAATGCCCATGTCCTATTGTTTTAGCAACGATCAATCAAATTAGGGGATGTCCATTGTGTTTTTTCTCACATATTAAATCTATTTTCAAAACAGACCCTGTTTTTAATTTTCAGAACCCTCGCAATATAAGAGAAAGTAATTTTGTGGAAGGAGCAGTACCCTTTTTTGACCCTATTATTGTGGGACCTTCTTTAACCACATTTATTGTAGAAAGAGGGAATCTCTTATTCACTAAGAAAGAATTATGGAGCAATAAATAATGAGAGTGCAATGTTTTAGAAAGAGCGATTTCTTTTAGAACCACAATTGTTGTCGGAAGGATTCTGTGACCTTCTTGGACCATCACAAGATACGCATAATAGGAACCAAAATAGGAATGTTTTTCTTGATCCTTTATCTGAATCCTTCGGGTGTACAGGCTGATATACCATAAACAAATCTTGTTTAATTTTCAAAACAGTGTTGCATTTCTAAATAAACTTTTAAGTTTGTTTACGTAAACAATAGGAGTGAAGATTATTGTTTAACACGCAATGTCTCATGTAATATGTCGCATGAGAAGCCATTTAATTCAACCACTAAAATTGAGTCTGTTTTCCAAACTAGTTTTACAACTAGTTTCGAAAACAGACATTTTTAATTGGTCATTGTTGTATCACAGCTCAGGATAATTAGGCAAAATTGTGACAACAACATTAATATTCTTCCTCAATGAATTCTTAGAAAGAACTATGGCTTCTGTAACACTATTACATGCAGATGAAAGTGAATTAATGCCACCGATATTTCAAGATATTTTCTTAAGATCAAGTAGTAGAATGGAACATTACTCAAATAAAATGAAATTGATTTGCGACCCACTATCAAGTAAAGCAGTAGCACAATGATGATTTTTACCTGAATTTTTTATATTACAATTGAATATGTTAACAAAATGGTTGTTTGTGTGGTATTACTATTAATTTGGGGAAATGACACCAACAAACAATTTGTGGCTGGCAAGAGAGGATAAAACGGAAGAATGTTGTGGTTCATCACTCCTACCTGATGTAGAACATTCAGAATTATCAACATGTAATTTGTCTCACCAATATATCTTGCTTTGTCTGCACCTCCCTTGAGATAATCTGCGTTTGAGGGCGGTGAAAGCAAGACTGTTCTAATATAAGTTGAATGGTTTCACTATTTCACTAACTTTCACTTAAGCGACTCTCTAGAATTTTTTTCTTATTTTCAACATCCAATTTGACCACTAAACACTGGTATTTTAATGTCTGGCAGACATATTACGTTGACACCGTGTAATTGAGAGAGGTTTACAGGAGAAATGTCTTTAACAGAAATAGTCAAATTCTGTATTCATCGCTAAAATTTGAAGTAACCACCTTTATCATATTTCTGGTCCTTAGAAACCTCAACACCCAAATGTATCGCAATTTCCCCTCAAATTCTGTATAGTAACACTCCTAGGTAAATTAAAAAGTTTATTTAAAGAATTAAATAAAGATAAAACCTTAGCTCAAAGAAAGACAGTAATTCGAAGACAAAGGAATTGGCTTACACAACCCTTGTTAGAACTCTCCTGGAATATGCATCGGTTAGATGGAATTCTTGTAGAAAACATATATTTAATCATACATAGTTTATTTTTTTATTTAAAAATTTTTCATTTCGGTTCTGTGATATATATTTTTATTGTATTTCCTTATATTCCGCCACCGCGCAAGATCTGCCAATTTTCAGTTCAGAAACATTAATTTTTTATTTATATATTGTATATATCATTCACATAACACTTACAGAAGCAGAGCTATCAAAGCCACAGCAACAATCAATAGCAAGAGAAACAGTGCTATCAGAATGGCCAAGAACCACATGGTTAAAAAGAAATTTCTTGTAGGACAAAACTTGATAATTTGGGTCACTGCGTCCGTCCTTGCAGTAATATTGGACCAGGTAGATTTATCCAATTTATTTTGTTCTCCATTAAATCTTATATACGCAACCTAAGTGAAATGTGTAAATTAAAATAAAGACTCACAACATACTGTTAAATCATAAAGTATCGTGAAGCGGCAGAACGAAGCCATTAATTTCGACGTATAGAGAACCGTTACGATATCATTCGACCCAGGGTCAGTCAAAGCACTGTTGCAAATTAACGTCTAATTCATAGCATATCTCACCGTTTGATGTATTTGGAAAGACGTTCCACGTGGAAACATGGCTTAGCTCTATTTAGCCTGTGGAACAAATCACGATACTTTTAGAGGTATTTAGTAGTCTTTTAGAGGTATTTCTATCTAGAGGCATCTCTAGAGGAATCCTAAAAACACATTTTCACAAATGACACTTCTCAATTTGATATTTTCTGCCTTCGCTGTAAAAACTGTGTAATTTAAGAAAAAATATTAATAAAGTTTGAGGATCTAGTAAAATTTGTCATCTTCAATGAAATAAATTCATGAAATAATATGCTCCCGGATAATAGTTATAATATTTTAAAATAATTACTTTCTTTTAATAACAGCGATAAAAATGTCACTATCAAAATTAGTTTTACCATCGATTAGTTTGTTTTTGCGATTGTGTATTATACTCTGCCACACAATACAGTTACAATGTTCGTTTAATTCTACGCATTAGGTTATATATTCAAAGAATATATAACCGTGCACATACACATTTGTAACAAACATAATACACTCCACGAAAATTAAAAAGAACACAATGAAGAAAATAACTGAGAAATACCAAAGTCGCACAGAACCCTACGAGAGGGCAATTAAATCTATGATCAAAAGCTCACCGCTGCGGGCAAACCAGGAATCGCGATATCAGCCGTGGAATGTAGCGAGCTTCGCAGCAGTTGCTGACCTTCAGAGCTAGTTGCAACCAGTTTGCCTTCCCAAACGAACCTCCGTCTCAGTCAGCAACATTATTAGAATTCCGCGACAGCGTAAACTTACACCGTTTGTGAAAATGACACAGTTCGTGCGACGGCATATTATCGGTCTTTTGGACGCTAAGTTGTGTAAAACATTACCGAAGAATTGCGCAACACGTGGGGCGAGAGGATTCCACAGTGCATCGATTTTGTCGCTGGAGGTCAGCAGAAGGTGCGCGCTCCCGTCAGCCTCTGTTCGGAGAGCTACGACGCACAGATGCACGCCAAGACCGTCGCATCTTACGATGTGCCGTATCGGACTGCACCGCGAATTCACAATTAATTAGGGGCACTGTTGCTCCGGAATGACAGAGAGAACTATTCGAAACCGTCTCCATGCTTCATAAGAAGGGTATGCAGGGTACTATCTCTTACACTTCGCACGTCCTGTCGACTACACTCACATGCGTATGGCTCTGGCGGTGTGATCGTTTGTTCTACACGTCGTCGAGAATGTGTCAATAACATTTCCTTCTGATAAGTTCACGAATTCATGGTGTTCTTTTTTCATTTTCTAGTAGTGTATATATCTCCTTTTACAATACAATCATAAATTTTATGATTTGTCAATTTTGTTATAATTGATCTCCAATTTACTGCATTTAATATCTACTCTTTATTTCAGACACAATAAATGAATAGCAGACTGTATTTATAAAATAACATCTGCCACTGCTTCCTGGTCCTTCGTTGTAATTACATGGGATGGTTTCTTGCTGGTTTCGGGAGAGTAAATTATCTTATTTCCCCGGTAGCGAAGTTAAACGATGTAGGTAATTTTTGGTTTTTGGATAATAATTTATTTCTTTGTAATTCTCCTCAAATCTACCCAAATTCCATAACGTTTTTGATAATATACAAGAATAATTAGTCGGTAGAGGTTTGTCTTCTTCAATGTGTTACATTTCCATTGGTGTAATTTTCTATTGCTGTATTATTAACGAAAAATACAAACACAAGACGACATTTTCTAAAACACTCTTTTGGAAAGTAACGCCGTGGGAAAGGTTTGAAAATTATAATATTATTAAACGCTTGAAATAAAAAATACAAAGTGAAACAAATGTTTATCGTTGATTTTTTTACTTCCAAAATAAGTAAACCTTTGTCAATAAGTGTTTGCGGAGAAATAATTAAACTATGTTTTGCAGAAACAATTGTTCTACGAAACGCCGCTTACTTATAGGAAAGTATCAGGTGTCAGTCTCAGTACTGTTGGAATTGCCTTTGGCGTTACTCTGTCCAACACCTCTTTTTATCTTTAATTTTATACTTCATCTTAATTTTATTTGGAACCGGAAATATAAATTTTGAGTCAATTTAAACAAAAGAGCTATTGGAATAACGATTAATGAGTTTTTCAATATTATCGTTACTGTATTCTGCCAATGGTTAGCAAGCTATATATTGGCAATCATTCGCAAAATGAGGAAATTCGTTTATCCATTTGGGAAATAACGATATTTAGTTACCGTTTCGTATCTTTTCCAGTTAAAGTATAGAGAAAAAGGATTCGGTTAAATGAGCAAAGAAATGTAAAGTAAAGAAAATGTTTGAATTAAAACATAAATAGGTACCAGTAGTTCTTTAGGGAAATAACTCTTACCTTGAATTCAACTTCCCAGAATGGGTTAACATTTTCAGATATAATGAAACAAAACCAATTGGGATAATTAGGACATGGATGAAATTTCTTAAACGCAACGTAACCAGTGGGAGATTTGAAGTCGCCAATATGTTGTTGCTCGAAGGTTTTGTCATCTTGTATCACCGTGTATTGCTCTTTATACATGAGGTTTGTCATGCAATTTTCTGCCGGCCGACGCCACTTAAAATAAATCCAACCGAGACCATATGCTTCCACTCTAAGGTTCGTCACTGGTTCAGCTGCAAAAGAGAAACTAAAGTGGATTTACCAAAGAAAAGAGAGAGAGAGAAAAAGAAAGAAACACTAGTCCCACAAGCACTGGCGTGTTGCGATCATACAGGAAGAAGCACGCATTTTAAGATTACAATTTTACAATCTTCATTATCTTATTATTTCCATATTTTATTCTTCTTTAATCAATCATTTACACATTACTAAAAACGATTTGCAGACATCATACACGGGAGCAATATGACAAGTTACAGTTCTTGGATGCAACGAGAGAGGTGGTATATGTAATCAAAACGAAATGTAAAATTTAGAAGGCCAAGCGAAACAAATAATGAGCATGAGTTAAAGTTGATAGTGTAATGGCTCACCCTCATTCACCAAAGGCTAGTCATATCTTCTCTGTATTCGTGCCTTTATTTTAATCAAAGGAAGGACACATTCTGCTGTTCCTTCTAGGAAATGGCGTTATAAACAAATTAACTCAGATATTTTAATGCTAACACACCAAAATACTATTCTTTTACATCCTCCAAAGAGACACACGTTACACTGAATTTAACACAGTCATTCTCATCAAAACGAAACAAAAAAACCTGTAGTGGAAGTAAGATTATATTACATTGAGGATTTATTAACAATTTCAAGTCACTGCCCATATTACTATAGTTCACTGCTTAGGCTTTCATCATTTGTTAATTCTTCTCGCGACTATTAACAATATTTGGATGAAACCAACTGTTACGCTCTACGTTACAAGTTGACAGCTGATTCAGTCGATGAAAAATGGAGAGCAGACTTCCAGACAACATTTCAGCAGGTCATCAATGGTGCGTGTAGTCGCTTCAGGAGGTGACGTCATCATTCTCAGAAGACCACCGGCTCATTCCGCGAAACAGGAGTTCCAAGAGCTTCCGGGCACTTAGATTGTTTATTTGAATGAGTAATTTTATTACAAACGGTAAAAAAGCTTTTATCCTACTCCTTTTGTCGTTTGCCGCCTGTGGTTGCCGCCACCGTTCGTTTGAAATACATTTTGTACTGAAAATAATCTATTTACTTTGATTATTTATTCTAAATTAATCAAAGATTACAATATTGATAGCGTCTTTGCTTCTACAATCTCGCTGAGTGGTAGAGTGTGGGGTCAAACCCTACTCCACGGAACTAGATGAGGTTTTCGGCCAGGGTTTTCCTTACCTACACCAGATAAATGTTAGTTTGATAAGATAAGTTCATTGGGAACCCAAAATCTCTCCTTTCCATTTCCCTTACCCAAATCCAACGGTCACGTGGTGGAGCAGGTCTCATGGCCTGAACCTCCTATACTAAAAGGCATAAAATAAATAAATAAAATACTAAATCAGTGTGAGACAATTTTGCTGAATGAAAGGGAGATACATGCAATAGACAAGAATTCACGAACTAGAATGCCTCGCTTCCTAGTGACAGCGAGGCAGACCCGATGGAGAGCAAGTAATGCAGGTTGTCTCACGTATCATTATATTCGGGATGTAAAATTTGGTAAGGAAACATGGAGCATTTTTCTTAATAAGAATACTTTGTCAGCCATATAGGAGGATTACGAAAAGTAGTAGTAGAATATGGACACACCTCAACTCTCGTTACGGAAGGTAAACGCCTATATAGCGCAGGAGAGACGTTAATATGAACAGAAACAAAGTGGGATCCTTGTTTTGTGAAAGCTACATATACCTGAAGTCATAAAAAAAATTTAAAAAAATCTTGCAGTTGTTGAAGTACGATAATACGAAATAAACCGTTTTGTATACGATTGCTAGAGATACATTAAATATTCCAGTATCTACTGTTTCTGTGTGACTCTGAATTTAGACCGACAGGACGTGCACTGTAGATGTAACGCGCTTTTGGTTGACAACATTTATTTTTTAAACTGTTGTTTGCACTTGGATTAGGTTTCTAAATAGATTAACATCAGTTCGGTCCAAATAGAGAACAATTAGCAGAAGTTGGAGGCATTTTTTATTATCAGAATACAGTATTTATTTTACGCTGTTTTATTACTTTTGCGGAGCACAGTGGACGCTTATTTGTGACGGTGCGATGCAGTTGGTCCAAGTGGCTTTTCTTAAAACTTTACTGTATTTTTTGAGTTTTTAAATATAATTTATTTCTTTACTGTGTTTTTATTTTAACAAATTCAAGCTCTTAAGATTGTGTCGATATTAACATCGGTTCAGATTAATTTATTTTTTATTTTTTTATTCATCAATTAAAACATTATTGAATTAACGAAAAATAATTTAATTTTTATAAACTTCCTTTTTTTCCATTTACTTATTATTATAAAACTTACAATTACTTATTTCTTAGAAATGTATTTTGCAAAACTGAAAACGATGCATCCCGACGGACCCGATCCGAACAGAAAGCGATTGTTGTAGGGTTTTTTTTTTGTTTCGGATCGACACCCGTCTCACCAAACCCGACACAGACAGCAACAAGCTAGAAAAGCTATTCTGTCACAACAAAACGAAAAGTACCCTAATTTTACAACACATAATTACTAATTAAATAAAAACAAAAATATTCCAATTATATAATAATTAAAAAGAAATGGCTTTTGTAGCTCGACGTCATTCTAGAAAAACGAACAATCAAGGGCGAATAAATTTAATAATTATGAGTTGGAACGTGTTTAAATAATGTATTACTAATTTTTTATCAACAAAACAGTAATAATCAATAAAGTATTTACGTAAATATTTTTTTGTATAATATATTCTAGTGGAAAGTAATTGGAGCGTTCAAAATAAATGAGTAATCTCTAGAGAAACATTTAAAAAATTGCTTAATAATAGTTAGAAATTATTCCAATAATTAATTGTCAAATTTCGACGAAAAAGTAAAGTTTAATTTCAAATTTTTCTCGTAAACCAGGTTTGCTTGTGCCCCGTGTCGTGTTAGAAAACCTAATTTAACTGTTACTACAATAATGATAAATTTCTTTCTTCTATTGTTGCTTCAACTAACAAACGAAATATATTTTGGAGATTCAATCACAACAAATGTAAAAAACATCCGTAGATTCATGTGAATCAATACGGACCGAATACCTCTAAGAATTTTGCAAAATTAAGTTTAGTAAAAATTATTTTTAATTCATATTGGCTCTTATGTATAACACAAAAAGTGTATTGTTCTTTTCTTGAAGAAATAACGAAATGTTTTGCTCACGTCAAATAAGTCTAGCAAAACATTTTATATGAATTTTTTTCGTTCCTTTTTGTTCAAAAGTTTTTTTATACTTTTAGAGAAAGCGTGTTGATACTTTCATGTGACAGTAGTGAAATATAATTTAAACTTAGAGAGAAAAAAGATTATTGAATTTTTGTGGTACTATATAGGTAATATTTTTTTGTTCTGTATCTGCTCAAATATAAGTCAATATTTTGCGGTTTTATAAAAAGCATTTCAATTTATGGTCGTAAGACGTTTGTGAATCATTCTGCTACTTTTGTAAACAAAAAAATAATGTATATTATGTGGCGATACACCAACAAAAATTTCAAATAAATCAACTAACAAACCTCAAAAAAAACTAGAGATCACGTGAAATATGCGTCATTTCCACTGCAGGAATCTCTTGAGAAAAACGAAACTGTTACGTTATGGAAGTAAATTGAAATTTTGACCGAGAAAGAAGGAGTTTCGCAGTGTTCTTTGATAGAGGATTCAGGTAGTTTTATTAATTTTAAGAGTAACGATTAGTCAGATTTACATCAATGAAACAAATAAAAAAATATTTTTCGTTGAATGAGTTACATTTTCCATTTTAACATACATTCATATCAATTTTACTTTTACTTTTATTTTATACACTAATCAAAACATAATTAAAATTGGGAAAATGTATTAATTTTTTATTAAAATTGCATTGTTTCCATTTATTTACGATTTTCAAACTTACAATTACTTATTTTTTTAGAAATGAATTTTTCGGAACTGAAACCGAGCAAGCCGACCGACCCGAAAGCGAATTGAATTGGCGTAAGACAAGTTATCGAATCAAGGATTGGCAGAATAGTGAAGCCAGAAGTTCAAATCATCTGGCCTTATTTCTTCGTACCAAAGACACAAAAACACTAATCACGACTTACCTTGGGCACACGTGTGAAACCGTAGTCTCGTTCCCACAAATTCTTTTTTTTCTCGTTTTGAGTCTTCAACCATATGATTCATTTGCGAGTCGTATAAAGTATTAAACTTTAACTTAGTTGGCCAGTAATGCCATACAGTTCCAACTTTTTCAGTTTCACATGTTACAGAACTATATTCTTTTCGTTTTGTCCATTCCTGTCTCGGGCATGGTGTCTGGAAACCGAATCACAGAAATCTCAATAACGTGGATTGACGATACTCCTTTTACATTAATAGGAATAGGAAATCAAATCATTATGAATTAAACCAAATCTTCATTTACTTAAAATTTCAGCAAAGTGAAGTTGACTTATGAGTACCTCAGCATGACAAAGACCTATTAAAGAGTAGATGTAGAGAGAGGTCACAGATAAATTTTCAAATGTTTGATTACCAATCTAATATTTTTCACTTACAAATCGTCATCTCAATTTTGAAAAGTTTCGATTAGATAGTCTCTTTGTGAATGGACATGTCTATTTCTTAAATTATCATAGAAAGCTTAAAATATTAAGCCTTTGATTAAAAGGGTAAAAATTATCTTGATCAACAAGCCCACATCCATCAACAAATGAACGAGGACAGTATTATCTGTTTCCTTGTCAGAGAAGTTTCACGATCATCTGATGCGTCTCCTGTGAAACGTTTACTCTCTGAACTATCGTTATTCGCAGTTCGATACGTGATCGACATGTGATGTAACTCGATAGCGCGCGACGTAACTCTGCACAAGCCAGCATGCCCACTGCATCATCATGCCATTCTCTTGTTCACTTCTCAATTACCCCTTCTCTCCAAATCGTTCTCAACGAGGCAACACGCGTCTCTCGGTGACCTCATCACGACATTAGTCGGCCCACGATACGTTTTTGCGGTCATGTAACAACGCTCTTAACCAAGAGCTCTCGACTTCCAACGTGATGCCGATCCTACTTTTCTGAATCTCAAGAACAACCACTCAGCTCTCACATCATTCCCAGCCCATCACGTCATCAAGGCTGCACAACAAGGGATTGCAGAATCACATCATCTCATCTCTGCAACTTCACCACAGCTCAGTGCCCTAGCAACCGTCTACGGTAGACGTGTTTCCGGGAAGCTCCAAATATTTTTGAGATTTATTCCCAAATTTGTGTTCCACGTGTACTTTTATTGTTTCTCGGTTCTTCATTTCGTTGTGTTGTTGGTCCCCTAATTCGTTTCCTATTTAATATTATATCTCAATGAATTTGATAAATTGGTGGACTTCGATTCGGCCCTATGATTCCTCTGGTGGAACTGCAAGTTTGTGGCGATGCGGATGAGGATAGGTCACCCTCTTATTCTACTCGTGCTTCGCATCTAATACAAGTATCGGTACCTTCACAAGGAACTTCTACAGACATCCCTGTTCCCGAGCTCAATCGGGTCTTTTCAACAAAACAATAAAAGCGATATCAACATAGAAGTTCTTAGGAAACGAAGACCAAATATAAGTGTAATATTTATTGAAAATGTTTCAGATGGAAACAAGCTTGTAAATTAATTGCAAAAAGTAGCAATCAAAAAGGAATCTGTAAGGAACATGAGGATACTCCTTTTTGTTATTGCGAACACAGGAGAGA
Source organism: Laupala kohalensis (assembly GCA_002313205.1). Taxonomy (NCBI): domain Eukaryota; kingdom Metazoa; phylum Arthropoda; class Insecta; order Orthoptera; family Trigonidiidae; genus Laupala; species Laupala kohalensis. The sequence goes on from NNCF01129329.1 coordinate 24,828, forward strand.
ATCATATGCAAATATTTTCTTACCTAAAAAACTTTAATCGTCAGACGATAATGCTTCCTTCTTCTACCACCGTGCCCAGAAGAAAGACAACATAAATTATTATTGCGTAGATTGTCTTCCAATTTAGATGTAAATTTATATCAAGAAGATTTGAAAATTTTCTTTAAAATTTAGAGCGTTTCAGAATTGTTACGTAAACAGGAAGGCACGCTAATTTATTTATCACAGTACACTACAGAAATAGTGATAACGGATATTTTACATCATATATTTTACATGCTGAATCAGAGAGTAACTGTGGAAGAAATGAAAGACAATAATAAAGTATCACACTGTGTCCGGTGTCAAATGTGGGGACACTCCAAAAAGGGATGTGCACAACCTGTTCTAGGCCCTCATTTTGTAGGTCCTGATACACGTGAGTCTCCACGCCCTGAAAATTTCCACAGCGCAAATTGTTCTGAAGATCATGTAGTTACTTTGGCGGGATGTCCTGCGTTTCTCACGCTACAGCGCCAACGTGAAGCTCAAATACTTCGTTTTGCTCAAGTCTGCGAAGCCTGATAAAAGTATATCTTGAGAAAGGACTTAAATTCTACCAACTTCACTTCTCTCTTCTAGAGACACAACGTCGACTCCTAAGGTCAAACCAGGACCAAATTCTGACGACGTTAATGTTCGGAGTAAACTACGTAACTTCCTAAAAAGATTAAGTTTTAAAAACCAAGCAGCCACATTTAAAATAGTCGTTAACATAATTTGTAGTTCGAAACCATGGTCTGAAAAATTATTATCATTACTTCCTCTTCTCTCTAATATTTTTTCCAGTGACACTAACAATGGATAAGTCTACAGCAAGTTACAACTGCCGCGATTGACTTGACAAAAAGGACTAATTACTCAGATTAATTGGAACTACACACTTTCTTTATTACTTTTGTAAGAGACTGGAATAAAACCAAGTACGAAGATGTCCTTAAACATTATTTTACTCATCACGATGACCGACTACTGGCATCTGACCTATGTACGGCTGTACTAGAACGTAAAGACGTTCCCCACACTAGAATTCCTACTCCTCAACTTAATCCTCTCGATGCTACCATAATAGAAATTGGAACAAACATAGAAAGTATTTTCAACGTTTCGGCTTACAGACGACCCGTTATTCCTCTAGACCCGACTGACATAACGACACTGGAATACCTACATCAGAATATACTCATAGCGGATGACTTGATCCCTAAAAGTACAAACTGGGGTTACTTAGCTACTATTTCTTCCGGTACTACTGTGCGGACGATTTGTTGTATTTACCTGCACATGGGGATGATTCGGTTCGAAGGACCAACAGTGGGGACAGTAAAGAATGAAGAAAGGATGAGGTGTAAGATGAATAGTGATTGCCAACAGAAAACCGTTTAATAAAACAAGCTATGTAGGTAATGAAGAAAAATGATACAATACTGATTTTCGATGAGAGATCCCGATAAGATGGGATGATGGAAAAGTCAGCTGAGATGAATTTGAAGGTCGAGTGCTTGCCGCGGCTGTATACCGCACACTGATAAAATATAATATGTCTTTTATGCCACAATCTCAATTTGGCAGAACTGCGCAGACGCGAGAGACACCTGGCAGCAGGAGATAACTGCTCAATTCAGGTGTTTATCAAACCGCTGCCTTCACGATCGTCTCAAGCGTGTATTTTGGGTTCTTCGAAACATAATGTGGGTCTTACGGCTAAGATGACTTTGATTAAGAATTAATAATAACAAAGGTTGTTCCAAAGGTTTAGCACAAAGTTTAAGGTTGAAGGATGCTTCACTCGTCCACTCACATAACGCCACAAAAAATGTCTGAACAGATTTCGGGGCGGGTCCTTTTAACATTGAAACTTATGCGCAAATGTTAAAATTAACTGGTAATTCACTCACTAGAGACACTTAAAAACCTTGCACTCAGTCAGTAACTTGGGTAGTTAACACCTCTCAATAATCGCATAATTGTTAAATTAAAGTAATATCTGTTCAAACACAATATTATAAACAAAAACAAATTTGGTTCAAAAAAGGAATATCGGCCGCAATACGAGTTCCAGTTTTTGCTCTGGAAATTTCATCAACTTTAAATTTTAAATGTTCCTTTCTTTGATTTAAACT
>NNCF01129330.1:0-91189 GCA_002313205.1 Laupala kohalensis
GGAATTGATGGGATGGTCCCTTGCTTGCTTCCGGAGAGTAAATTAGTTCATTGTCCTCCACGTGGTCATACGCAGTTTGTTTCTTCTTTTGTGACAAAAATTATTATGTTGACGAAGTGTAATATTAAGAGAAGTGTGTGACATGAAGATGCTCGTGGAGGAAGGAAGAGAGAGAGAGAGCCTTTGGCGAGAAACAGAGAGTAAAGGAGAGAAAGCCCGAATATCGGGTGGACGCAGTGACCCACGGTGCGAATCCAACACCCCTCTTTTCCCTTCCTCGAAGCACCATCAGTCCCCCCCCCTCTCTCTCTCTCGCCCACTCATCGCTGGACAGCCTGCGCGCGCGAGCGTGAAATAAAGTCCGATTAATGGAATATAAATTATTCATGGGTTTTAAATAAATGGACAATTAACGAGGATTGCGATGGTGGGGCCGCGGAGGGAGGGAGGGACGCAATGAGGCGCCACGTGAGAGTTGTGTACGCTTGGAACCATGTGACGTCACACATTATACGTGATATGAATTTGAAGAAAGGACACACAACTTTACAGCACTGAATTTTCGGGTCGCACTTCATTTGCATATCACTAAAAAAAAAAAAACATGGAAAAAATGTGCTTTCCTTTCATTTTGTCCTTTACGCCGGGGGATATGAAAATAAGTACTGGCGTAAAAGAAGTATATTTTTGTATTTCTACGAACGGGATGAAAATATATGATACACTCGTCAAGTTAACTAGATTATCCGTAATATCATCGTATCACATTATTTCAAAGAATACAACGAAACGTCGAGAAAATTTGAACCTCAATTAACTTTTAACATTTTATTATATCACAATTACTACATTAATGTGAGTACATATTGGTGTACTAACAGACTCGAACATTACTTGAATATCCATACTTACGAGGGAGGGGGGATATCTCCTACACCCACTTAATTTGTCTTCAATAGTAATAACGTGAAATAAACAAATTAAAACGCAACAGGAAATGGCACGAATTGAAATATAGTGAGACCAATAGATGTGAGGGTCTCGTCGCTGAAAAAAAAAAAAAAAAAAAAAAAAAAAAAAAAAAAAAAAAAAAAAAAAAAAAAAAAAAANGGAATTTCGGAATCTCATTCTAGAAGCAGTTGATAAAAATCGAAATTGCGTTGAAACCTTTTACTTTTACCAATTCATAAACCTTTTCTTTCATTATTCGTGAAAGGAAGGATGGAGAGTAGAAACATATGAGATTTTTCTAAACATCTTCATACATTAAACACGGTGATGAGTGTTTGCAGTCTCTATTTCTTTTCTCTCATCTTCTATCGTTCCGTAATCTTATCGATCGCGACGTCATAAAGAGTTTTTATCTCGCTTCATGAAATGTAATGAGGCGCTACTCGTCACTCTGATTAAGAGTTAGATTTTCCATTGTCTCATTGATGTGTTTCACATAACACACTCAATTGGCGAAATCATACAACATCGGTAATTTTCTAATATTTCGAAAATTCGTGATATCAGTATCGTCTCTGATCACTTCATATTCTTGTTAATATTTGCGATGGGGCAGTGTCGTATTATCAGTGATTTAATTAATTGCATTACAGTGTAAAAGTAGCTTATTTTCCATTCTTTCTCGGGTTTTTCTCGGTTTTTCCTTCGGGTAGAGGCAGATTTCTTATACAGGTTCTCTAGACTTTGTCTAGGGGCGTGTTTATTGTAACAATAAATCGTGAATTTAGTGTTATTTCAATTCCTATGATTTTTAAACACTATACTCAGAATAATCTATAGTTCGATAATAATTTGTACATGTAAAATAATTTTTTGTGTTAAATTACAAACTATTGACATTCTATCAGTATTATAACACGTAGCTAACTTTTCATCTTATCTAGGAATTTGTGCTGAATTTTTTGAATCCGCCTCTGCCTTGGGACCCTTGATCGGAATTGATGGGAAGGTCCCTTGCTTGCTTCCGGAGAATAAATTAGTTTATTGTCCTCCACGTGGTCATACGCAGTTTGTACTGTTTTTTTTTGACAATAAATTTATTTAAATATTATTACACGAGGTTTGTCTCTCTTCTCGTACCTGCGAACCCTGTTTTCTATCTTTGCACTGTAACAGATGCAACTAGTGTGGTAAGATATTGTTCGCCTACAATATGACGGAATTACATTGTTTTTACATTCTTGTCGAAGATAAGCTACATCTTTACTTTCTGCTGTTGGAAATATTGAGAAACATTACACATTGAAGAATTCAAAAGAAGCATACAATGTATGTACCAATGTCATGATTTTTATATTATGGTTATTTAATTTCACTATGGAATTGTCCCTAAAATTACGAATGTGATGTTTTTGGCTATTTGTTATATATTTTTTATAATTATTTTTGCAAAATTAAGATGTTTTTTAATGTTATAATTTCAACGTTGGCACGGTTGTGTAGATCAATTTTAAAAAGATTTATATCTAGTTTAAACTGAGTTCATAAGCCACCCTACTTGGTAATGATATCTTTAGATTTGTTGTTACAAATTCCAACAATGTTCATTTTTATTGCTGTAAAGACATGTATTGGAACTATAGAAGTCATTCAATTATTGCTATATTAATAAAGTAGATAATTGTATTGAAATGGAAATATTACGTTGAAGAGCTCCTGCTTGCGAATTAACGATTGATTTATTTAATATGCTTTCTCTGTCCGTTAGTATCAAAAGATGACGATGTAAGATAAAGTTCAAAAAGGAGTTTCTGACGTAGATTTGAACTTTGTGTGTGAGTGGGTGGGAGGGACTTTAGGACTCGTCAAGGTCATTAAAGCCCTTATTTGAACTGTTGACGTAGATTCTTCCTGCTAATGAATTACATTTTCAAGGTATTTCTGAAAATTTTTTATTGTTCGGTGTCTAGTGGAAAAAGATACAATTTTGAAGAGATTTATGCGTGATCGTATAGTTTACAACAACTAGAAAATTTATTTTTTGTGTGCAAAACCCCTTTTGGGTCATACATCAGTTGTCAAGAACAGGATTTGTCCCGCAATATAAATTAGTGTTAAGTCATATAATTGTTTCAATCTGGAACGGAAGTTGAATGCACAGGAATTCCTCTTATTCTTTGAAATGCGTATGAAAATTTAAGAAAATTATTTGAACAAATTTTGAAGGTAATTAAATTCTCTTCTTGGAAGCTTAAAAAAGATTTTCTTCATATTAAAAAAATGTATATAGAAGCGGTTTTTAGCGTTTTCCCCATTTTTATAAGACGTTGGCTAGAAAGAGTGGATGGCGAGATCTTGCAAAATCGACTCTAACCGAATGTAATACGTGGAAATACTGATTAATCGTGCAGGTGATGGTAGAATGATTCAAATTATGATAGATAAAATCATATTGAAATCACTCGTACTCCTACTCTCAAGTTGCTACAAATAGAATCTACAAAGCACGAATCATGGAACGTTAAATTAGGGAAACCATACTTGGGTTTTAACGTTTTTTTAATAATTACATTTTTAATATTCTAAAAGAAAATAAATTCATATTTGTATATACAAATTTAAATTCATATTTGTGTATTATTATATAAAACATATTAATTCACATTTCCACAAAAAATATTCGACTAGATAAAACATGTTGATTTTTTCTGCGAGTTATAAAGAAAATTTACTAGAAAAATCAAGCCATCGAAATATTTTTCTCTCGTGTGTTTATCGTCCGTTTTCTTATGTAAAACGTTTGTATCACTATTTTTTAAAAAGAGAACATATGTTTAGATTTTTTGCCTAAACTGAATATATTAACGATTTTAGCACGGATTGAAGGATTTTTTAGATCTAGCTGGACCTGTGTAGATAATTCACACTTATCCACTTAAAGAAACAAAATTATAAAAGTTCAAAAGCATCATTTTTCTGTATAAATGATTTTCATAAACGTAATAAATAAAAGATAATACAGAAATAAAAATGAGACATTAATACCACGACAACCCAAGCTTTGTCTTAAAACAAACTAGTTAATTTTTGAACTCATTGTATCGGCGTGAGACAGTAGTAGTCCCGTAGCCTGGGACTGAAAATGGGTCTTGTCTTGCACGAATCTGGGTAATTCTGATTTTTTGAATATATTATGTAAATGGACCCTCTAATAAAAACTGTTTTCGACCTTGTCGTCCTTGTGCTTGGGACGCCATTTTGAAAAATGAAGACAATCACATGTAAATTTAGTTTTTCCTGAATAATTTGTTTTCAGCGTGATAAAGAGAAAAAATGTCTATTATCATTGTTGTAGATGATACAATTTCCTATAAGTTTGAAAGTAACATTATTGCAGGTCGCAAACAGATTATGAGATATGAATCTGTGAATTTCGAGTAAAATTTAGATATTTGCGCCATTTCACACGCCTTTTGAAATCTGTAAATGGCTCTTATCTTCAAAACTAGAGAGTTGAAATTGGTAATATTTTCTTTAAATTTTTGTGAGCTTTAATGTGACGTCCAATTTGATTATAATAAAACTTATTAATAATATTTATGAAATATTTATTTTAATTAATAAGTTTTTAATATATGAAAACTGAAATTTAATTTTAAAAATAAATATTGTATTTACGAACCTTCTTGAAACACATGTACCAACTGTGAAAATGGGTCGAGAATGGAATCGTATTGAAATAAATACGTTTATAGCGATGCATCTTAAATTGACCTAATTGAAACTGTCTGAAGTTGTTCGAATCAAGCTTAATATAATTTCACTGTATGCACGTCCTCATAAGTTTGGAAGAATAATATAATTATAATTTTTAATTAATACGAAATATATATATTTTTTGTTTAATAATAATATTGTAGTTATTTTTTCAATTTGTAAAACCAACGTGATATACATTTTTTTAAATTTCTTCAAATTTTACTCGAAATTAACGGCTCTCAATCCGTCTGCGAGTCCCGAAAGTTATTTTCATCAAAGTTATTGGATATTTTGTGATCTACAGCAATGATAATTTCTATAAATCGTTCTCAAAGCGAGTTATCCAGGAAAAACTAGATTGAAGGTGATTCTCTTTTTGTCTTTTTAAAATCATTTGAAAATACTTTGGCATTTGAAGCATTTCTGACTTAGAATTATATAACATTTTCGAATTATACAGTAGAAAAAATATGTAGTATTTTATAGTATATAACAGTTGGAAAACGATTTACATAATTCTGTGCGATGAAGAAGAAATGAAAGTAAAGTAGGAATGTGCCGTGAATGTTTCTCAGTGGACCAAGTGCCTTTTGAGCCACGTCACCCACCATGCGAGATGGCGAGTAACGCAACAATGTGGGTTCGCCACCGGGACATCCCGTGCCTCCGCCGTCGTAGTCGCCGCTCGCCGTCCCTCGGCGGAGGCGGCGGCCGGGGGCGGGAGGAACCGGTGACGCCAGCGCTCCGCTCTCTCCGTTTCGTAAGACCGCCTCGGGCGAGAGGAGAGGCGACGAGGGACGGACGGCTGCAGGAGGCGCTAGCTTCCATACAGCAGCGCAGCCACTCCGTAGCGGCCGCACCACGAAGCTTACACAACGCGAGGCGAAGACTCTTCGGATGTTCAACAATACTGACGAAATTTTGCTTCGGACAAAGTAATAGCAGACAACTCTATGTACATGGTTATGAAAGGATTCTATTTATTTTCTAGGTAATTTTATTTTCTAATTTCGAATCAATTTTTCTTATAAACTCCACGAAAATTGTGTTTATGAGAGATGAAAAACATGTATTTAGCGAGAAAAATTATACTTTTCGAGGGGTGTACTTTACCTATGTTGCGTAACTTGTTTTAATCGGGCGAAACATGAAGCTATGCACATCAAATATTTCTTGCAAACTTTTTAGTGCGTAACAAAATTGAAATCGCTCGTGAGTATAGTGACGACTGCGCTGAAAGTCTAATTGTATACAATTGTTACGATCGCGTCGCTACCTCTCCTCCCACTGCCCAGACCGTCGTCGTTCGCGTCGGTTGCATTCCTACGAGGGCGATCGCGGCCAGCTGGCAGGGGTTGTGTTCTGCAACGCGCAACGTGGGCGCGTAGCGCGGGTTGCGTCACTTGGCGGGCGCCAGGCGCTGAGCACGCGGGACTCCATGGGCTGCCTGCTGCGCGTCACGTGCGCCCCACTCGGTGAGAGGAGAGAGCGTCGGTGTTCCGCCGCTAGGAGCGCTCCCGTCCACGAAGCCTCGTTCTCTTCTGCTGAAACGGATGCACTTGAAGTATCCACTAGGCGCGGAGAGCAACGCATTGCGTCATGCTTGGAAATGCGTGTTTTTTTCCATGACTCGGATTTCTGTTATCGCGAAATTGTAGAATATGTTCTTTTACTATTTTTTTAACTTTAGGAACTCTTTTATGGTTGTTTTGCTCATCATCATTAGTAAACATAAAAATCTCCTAAGTATGTGAAAGGAAAAATCAGTAACTTGAACCATAAACACGAGAAAAGATCAATTCTGTATATTGGACTTCAGAATTATGAAATGTAGGGAATCGGCGATCCCACAATCCCACACTCATATTATTTAGAGAACTATATTAAAATGTCGACAATACTTTCGAGTTTATTTTATTTTGAAATACAATTTCAACAAAGTGCACATATGCTTCTCTTAGTATGCGCATTAAAACATAATCCCCAAACAGTATTATTTATAAATATTTAGCGTTAAATTACTTTTGAACTTTTTCTGTCGAGAAGTTATGACATTTTCTTATGTAAAGAGTAGTTCATCGCAGAGGACGAACGTCTATTTTGTACAAACTCTTTGTACGTAATATTGTTCGTTCTGAAGACTGAAATACTAGAATATCTTCTATAATACAAGTACAAATTATTTTACTTATTCTTACAAAATGAACTTCAATGACGAATAAGTTTTAAAGAAACGTGTTCTGAGTACAAATGTTGTAGTCCCGCAGTCTACTAGTTCGAATAAGAAAAATCTATCGAAATTCGTGTTTTGTTTTCGGACGTAATCCTCTTTCCGGTTTCCAACGCGCAGACGCCGGATGCTGTACCGCCGCACCTGATAGCATCCTCTTCCGATCCTTCCATCAGTGTCATTCGCCGACACCTAATGCATTGTGTGGAGGAGAAAATTCAAATGTAGGTTATTTCCCATTATTAATTAATCGCTTGTCCAGCGAAATGGATTTCCACTTTTAAGTTTTTGGGGGATGATATTGTTTTCCTCTTAGACTATACATTAGTGAAAGTGCACTAGCACAGAAAAGAAAAATGTTCAAGTGTGCGGAATACTGTCTAGGGTATTATAATCGAGTAACTTTACTAACATGTTTTTTTTTCGGGAATTTCGAGTAATTTTACTAAGCGTTTCTCATCAAACTGATGAAATTTTCGTATTTTGACTTCCGTTGCTTTCATTGCTTTAATGTGTCCATGTAATAAAGAATAAAAGTATATATGATAAAGCATCCACCGTAATATTTTCACATACATATTTTAACACCAAGATTCTGAAAGCTTTCCCCTTCACCAGTGTTGCAAGCAACATAAAGCTTCAGCAGAATCGAGTCTGAAATGGTCTCTAGTCATACAATTAATGCTATAAAAACCTTTGGGTTTTACCGTTGGATTTTAACATCTGTGTGATTAAATTCATTAATTTCTTCATTTTGCTCACGGCATGAAAATGTATTGATATACTTTTTTTCTCGTATTAAAATATACTTTAAAAGAAAGTCAATTATCTATCAAGATTCTGCAATTATGGAAGAATAAATTGACGACGAATGCTTGGAAGTATAAATACTAACATCATGCGAACTGTATCAGTAGCATGAAGTTTGCTGATTTTCTTTTCGGTTACAGGGAAGCACCCGAGAAATCCCGAAACGTTTCCAGTTCTTTTATACTTGATATTTCCAAACTGAATTTTATCTCGTAAATTGCCTGCTTGTTCTGTAAAATCGTACACGATTGAGAATTGCGCGGAAACCTATAATATTCATCTATAGTTTTTACTAAAAAGTTGGTGTCATCTTTGTAACCCTCTTGTACAGAGTTTTGGATCAATTTGTTTGAGCAAATCAAATCGCATTACTTTATTTTATTATATTGAAGATAATTACAACTTATTTTATACAAATATTGTTTTTCTCATTTCTCGCCAATTCACTTCAATCGTCATCAAACATGTCTTCAAATTGGCAATTTCGAGGTTTACAACAAACTCCTTGCAATAATTTACTTTTATTAAGTTCCAATATCAGTCTAATTTGTTTGCCTATGAGGACCACTTCGATAAGTGTAAAGACACCTTATAAATATACTGACATTCGTATGAAGTGAATATCTACGTAATCATATCAAGATTTCTTAAGAAACATGTAATTGAAACAAGGTTATTCTAAATTGCTTACTTGCATCATATTACTGTATTTTGTGTAACTTTTTTATAATACATTTTTTCCAAAATTATATGGTCATCTTGCATTATTAATAAAATCGTGTCAATGTGAGTGAAGAAAACCACATGTTTGTTGAAAGGAAGACCGAAATACATGGAAGTCACGTGCCAGAAAATTCCTTTTATTTCTCATGCATGTTGTATATCCGTGTGGTACTTTCTGTGACTGTCTGACACTAAGGCAGAGATAGAGGCCATCTACGCAGTTTCCTAACATTACGGTCTCTGCGACTACCACCGGTGACTGACATTCTTGCTCTGTGACGTCATTGTCATACAGTCATCTCGCCATGACTCTGCAGCCATGGCGTACATTTACTCACGAACAGGGGTCCGACCTCTTTCACATACGTCTGTTCGCTACGAGTCGATATGATAACGCAGCCACAAAACCAGAAAACTAATGCAGCGTTAAGAAATATTCTTGTGGTATTGAATGAAACCTCGATTTTAACTCCAGTTCTTTGTCGAAAGCGAAAACCTTACATTCTTTTTAAAATGTTTTTACTCGTTTAGAATATTTTGTATTAAAATGTTTAAAGTTAAGAATTTTTAAAATTATAAAAACAGTTAATTTTGATGTCACTAAAGAGTGCTACAATTCTAAACTTTTTGAAAATAAAATCGTAATTCCTTTCTTATTAATTGAATACTTTCAAGACTTCGGCCATGACAGTAATAATGATCGAAACGGTGCGTGCGAAATAAAATGTTCGTTAGCTTAAGAAGATCACGTAGAAGTATTATTAAAGGGAATTTTATACTCGCCTAAATGTCCATGCTAACTTCCAAACCTAGTCAGTAAGCTGTAGAAGGTGTACCGTGCTTATCTTGTAGACATTGCAACCGGAAGCCCATCGGTTGCCTCAGGGCACGCTTGCCTGCCATTGAATCATTCAAGGTTCAATTTCCGGCAGGGTCAGAAAAAATGCAGATTTTTTTTCTTCAATGCCCCAGTTAAAAAGCGATCCCTCCTTCTTCTATCCACCTCCCATTACTCCTAATATGACTGTTACTATTACAAACTTCTCCCACTAACACCTCCACGTGGGTGAGGTTGTTGGTAAATCCAGCGAACAATACCCCAACCAGCCACGGACCAACTTAACTATATGGTCCAACGCCGTAGAAAAATATCCAGATGAGATATCGAAAAACGGCTTTTTTTGCCATGATTCTGGAAGGGACTTTGTTCTCGGAAATTACAAATTGAATCATATTGAAAATCAAATTGAATCATACAGGTTCTCTAGGCTTTGTCTAGGGGCGGGTCTATTGTAACAATAAATCGTGAATTTAGTGTTATTTCAATTTTTAAGCACTATACTCAGAATAATCTATAGTTCGATAATAACTTACATGTAATTTTTTGCTTAAAATTACAAACATATTGACATTCTATTAGTATTATAACTCGCAGCTAACTTTTTATCTTATCTAGGAATTTTTGCTGAATTTTTTGAATCCGCCTCTGCCTTAGGGCCCTTGATCGGAATTGATGGGATGGTCCCTTGCTTGCTTCCGGAGAGTAAATTAAGTTTTTTTTTCCTCCACGTGGTCATACGCAGTTTGTACTGTTTTTTGACAATAAATAAATTTATTATTTATTTATAATCATTTTATGTGAAAAAAAATTCCCTTTTTCGATGGCAAATTTAACATTATGGTCCTATTCTAACCTCATTCTTCGTATATCCTTTCGCGAGTACTGCAACCTCCACCATCGCCTCCATCTTCACACTTACAACAGATTTTCTTAAAACGGAATCGCCGGGTCTAACAAACCTAACATTGCCGACTGTGACCGAACAATTATTTATATTATAATTATCATACCCTAACATACTAACATAAACGCTGGCGGAGAGAAGAAAATAGTGCGGAACAAAATTTCTTTATAACTGTCATAAATATGAAAAGCGAAGAATACGGCTTATATTTTCGGAACCGCAATAATATTTTTAGTATTATGACGTAAATTATTTTTTCGAACCCTTGTGGGACCATATTCTCAAGTTTGGCCCCACCCACCTCTTATCGCCCCGTGTAAATAAGCTTCAATAGCACTATACCTATTCCATATCCTACATACTACAATCAAGAAAAGATGCAAAAAGTGGCCGGAGTGTACTGCTGACCGTAACCTCCTTGTGCCCAGGATTTTCACTCCTCGAACCCTAACGCTCTAGACAACCAGTAGCTGAAGCTGGGACTAGGACTCGGTCATTTGAACTTTGCCTCGAGAAAATAAATTGTTGCAAATGCCAACATTACATGATGACTCTCGGAAGTAGGTCGTTGTATTCCAATAGAATGATGACCAAGTATAAAACTCTTACAAGTAAAAAATAGTGCTCTAAATCCGTGAATGTTTGGTGGCATTTCTTGCATGATTTCCTTGGTTCACGAAGGAAAACCGAATGAAGTGTTAACGTCACTTAGACGAGTGAGTTCGAGTGTTTAATCGCCCGGTTTGTTTAATTTAATGTTTGAATTTAATTTCTCATTCAATAGAAATTAAACTTTAATCTCCAAACAAGGAAATTTCATTACATAGTATACGATATTAAAGCACATTCCGCCTTTCCTCTTTCATGCGCAAATTCTCTTTTATGAAACCTAAACTATTCCTTTCGTTACTCGTTAGCCCCTTAATCAAATGCATCCTCTTGTTGCTCGTAAAGCGATCTCTTCCCGTATTGCTTTTAGTCGCTGTTTTTTCTAGTGGCTCTTGCTTCTCTTTATCTTCATTCTCCCATGCCATTGCAGATGATCTCCTTCCTTGTATTATTATTCTGTTTTGAAATGAAGTTTTACCAATGTTCTGTCAATTTTATTATCACATTTTTATTTCTTTTTTATGATTTTGTTTATTACTCTAATCAGATTATTATGCTTTCCAAATATTGTTGTATAGCGTACACGGTGTACTCCTCGCCATTTTCCTCTCTATTGAACACATTTCCTCTATTCTCTTTGAATTTTATCGAGCTCTTTGTCACTGCGTTCGAGAAGCTTCTCAGTATTCTAGTGATGTCAGTTTTATGTACGATTTGTTTACTCCTATTACTGTCATGTCTCAAGTTCCACGCCGCACAATGTAGCGCTTCGTGCTTTCCCCGCACATCTTATGCGTTGCTTCAGTCCATTTTATGTTGATGAAAACCCGAGAATTCAATATTTGAAGTGAAACGACTTTGGGGGCGTTCGGTGCAAAAATCGCGGGAAAAGAACAAGTCGTTTGCGTCGACATATTTGTACAACACACTCCCGAACGAGACTGTCGAACTATTGTATCCATTGACGATGACATGAACATTTAAGCCACTTGTCATTTTATGAACACTGCAAAAGTTTAATGGACTTATAACGTTCTTTATTTATTGATATTATACTTAGTGTCAAATCATTCACATCAGACGGTAAAGTATAATGAAATTGCTCTCTGTGACTCAAAAATCACCTTATGATTTTCGGTCGCTGGATATCCATGTTGAAACATGGTACTTGATTGATATGGCTATGCATAACGACAATTTATGACGAAAAGCAGTAGACAAATAAAATTCGTGAAATGTAATAAATATCTTCTGTGATACATTTTAAATTTCATCCAAGTAAATATCAATATATCGATGTTGTAAACAATAAATTGACGTGAATTTCTCTTGTTACTTCTTACTCCAATACTGGTGAAGGTTCAATTATTTGTTTATGTGTATTAGCAAGAAAATATTAGCTTGTACTTTACATTGCCCAAGACATTTTTTTACTCGTTCGGTCTCAAACTCGCCCATTTTTCTTACTTTTACTTTATGGTATGGGCTCATAAAGGTGAAAATTAGTTACACGACTAATGCTTCGTAGTCGGTTAAATCACTCTAAATTTGATTCGAGTTCCTTCGAATTTCGTTTTCTCTCTCTGTTAATGTATTTAGTATTGGAATCGTGGAGAGATGATGAAATCCAGTGACAAGACTGTGTAGTGTCCACTTTTGTTATCTTGAAATGTTCATACGCAACTGTTGGGGATTCCAGAAAAAATGGGATTTCAACAAATTTTGAAGAATATACGTTTGGAAATGCGTTTCATTTCTCAAATGAAGTATAAACCTACCGTAGATTTGAGTTCACGCTTGGGAAAACGAATCCTTATGAAAATGGTGTACGTGTTTCTTGACGCTGCTATCCACAAATAGACTATTGTACGAAACACTAATTTTGTAGAAGACACTCCTGAACTATGTTATTTTAAACTCGATGTAACAGACAGCGGTGGTCTTGGCTTGCATGATTCCGCTGATCGGTAGAGCAGGGGGTTCTAACCCTGCTCGACCGAACTAGGTGCGGTTTTCAGCTGGGGTTTCCCTCACCTACTCCAATGTCTGTTCGGCACCATAAGTTCTCCGGTTATCCGACAGCTCTTCCTTCCAAATTCCTTACCCAGGTCACAGGTAGGTGGAAGGGCAGGTCTCATGACCTGAATCTCGTCACAAGACATGTAACATGATCATCATTATTATTATTATTATTATTATTATTATTATTATTATTGAATTTTGCACTTCTCCCACGCGGGGGAAAATTTTCACCTGCCACGGGTGGTGTTGTGGTTAGACTCGCACGCACGGCTCCGGTGAGCAAGTAACGAGCGTATTTATTCTCATTTAGTTCTTGGTTTTAATCAAGTTCTCCTCCTAAGAATTTCCTCACTATATGACAGGTGTCCAAAATTACTTACGTCTGTAGAGCAATAACCAACTTTCCAGCGTCTAGTGCCTCAAGTTGAAAATTAGTTGATTTTGAAACCATTCTTGTGGCTGAAATTACTATGGGTCGGATGGTGACTTTCTCTACCCTCCAGAGTTTCTTTATCTCATCCGCCAAATCTTTATATTTGCTGATCTTTGTATTGCAGGTAGCACTGATGTTGTGAGTGAGTGAGATCGCTATGTCAATAATATACACCTCATTATTATTATTATTATTATTATTAAGACCTGTGCTAACAGAGAAGACAGTGAATTATAATCGCCCAGATACCCTTCATATTAATAAGAAAAATAAGACAGCCACCTTAATCGATATTGCTGTTCCGCTGACTCACAACATTACTTCAACTGAGTCAGAAAATGTTAGGAAATAGCAATTGAGATCAAGAATATATGGAAGTTAGGCAAGGTTGAAATTATACCTTATCTGTCGAAGGTATTTTATCGAAGAGATTTCAGAATAATTTGGAAAAGCTGGGACTCGAGAAGAATATTACGAAGGTTGCAAAAACAGCTGTCCTGCAGACATGTCACATCGACCGAAAATTTTTGAATTAATTAATAACATCATACAGGCCAGGATGAATTTCCTTTCTCTATCGGTAAAACCCAATCCCAATACCATGTATGGGTGGGTAAATATTTTCCAGTTTTTACTGAGAAAGAATCGAAAGTAATGTTAGTGATATAATAATAATAGTAATAATAATAATAGCAATAATAGTAATAATAATAATAATAATGATGATGATGATGATGATGATGTTACTGCATAGGAGGCTAAGCAACAACTGAAATATAAAAGCCCATCTATTGAAATCAGTCGAATGTGGGGTGTGATGGCAGAAGTGGTCGCTATCATTGTTGGCGCATTGGCTACTTTACCTCGCAGTATTGGTAATAATTTAAAGGAGCTCCCTGGAAATGCAAATGAACGGGACGTCCAGGTTGTAGCGATGCGTGGAAGCGCCTATATTCTGCGCAAAGCGTTGCAAGAGAACGCACTCGGTGAATCATCTCCTTCGGAAGATGGTTGTGATCTGGAGGTATTCACTGATTTATCCGACTACCACAACCTCCAGTCGTGAACGTATAGGATGGTGATGATGATAATGAAATAAAAAAAAAGTGTGAATAAAATTAGTGAAATAAGAAAAGACCTCAGATTATCAGGGATTACACAAGAGGACATTCAAAATAGGAAGACATTTGGAGCCAAAGTCCACACTTGGCAAGTTGATCTGGAGGAAGTGCCAAAGGGTAGAACGGGGAGAGTATGGACCGAAGAGAGGAAAGAAGCGCACAGCACAAGGATGAAAGAAGTATGGGCACAAAGGAATGCTAGGAAGCGCATCTGAATACTTTGCGTAGTCCCAATTGGGCTTATTCGCAATAATAATAATAATAATAATAATAATAATGTATTTCGTGTTCGTCCGTATTTATCGATTCACCTGTGAGTAGCAACAGTTCGTTGTCGCTTGACCTGTGCCTTTGAACGTGGCTTCCGCTTCCCCCTCCCCACCCCACTTGTGAGATTTGGTGCGAGTCTCCGTGTGAGTTCGGGCGGCGCGTGCCTCTCGCCTTCGTCACCTGTTGCTGCAAGCAGTTGAACGGCGACCGTCCGTGTGGAGACTCTGCATCGCAACGATGCGTTTGCCGCCGTCGACGACGTCGCGTCACGGCGTGAGCGCTTTGAGGAGAGGGGGGGGGGGGAGAAGAAGAAGAAGAAGAAGAAGTCTTCATCATCAGACGACGTCTCGCTCAAGATGGAGCGCTAGTGTTGTGTCTAGTTGTTTTACAAATGCGCTACCGCAACAGATTTACACCTGGTAAACATTCGGATCACCTACGGAATACGAAATCGAGAAGGAAGGAGTCGTTTTCGCTATCTCTCAATGAACTGGTTACGGAATAGAGGATCTCGCTCCAGTATTATCGTCCGCTCTTTAAACTTGATACATACCAGAAATGGAAAGAGGGGCGTAGTTTCTCATGCGTAGTATGTTTGAAAAGAAAATTTATACATATTTCTCCCCATATATTAATTTTCATAATAATAATAAATTTATTGTCAAAAAACAGTACAAACTGCGTATGACCACGTGGAGGGGGAAAAAACGAATTTACTCTCCGGAAGTAAGCAAGGGACCATCCCATCAATTCCGATCAAGGGCCCTAAGGCAGAGGCGGATTCAAAAATTTCAGCAAAAGTTCCTAGATAAGATAAAAAGTTGGCTGCGAGTTATAATACTAATAGAATGTCAATATGTTTGTAATTTTAAGCAAAAAATAAAAAAAATTACATGTGCAAGTTATTATCGAACTATATATTATTCTGAGTATAGTGTTTAAAAATCATAAGAATTGAAATAACACTAAATTCACGATTTATTGTTACAATAAACACGCCCCTAGACAAAGCCTAGAGAACCTGTATGATAAATCCGCCTCTACCAGAAGGAAAAACGGAGAAAAACCCGGGCCAGGATGGGGCTACAGAATTAATATACACAACCGTGCCAAAGTTGAGTACACATAAAACTTAATTAATATGAGCCATAAGACAACACAATCATGCAAGAAAATAGTTTTTGAAATTGTTATAAGTTGTTTAAAAAGTACTACAGCAATGGCGTGATAAAGTACAAGACGAATATATACCCATAATTGTTTTAAATGTTAAACATAGCTCTATTTTCAAAATATTGGGCACTTATTATATTCGACTAAAAAATCCATATTGCATATTCTCTTGCGAAACGTATCGGGAAATATATATTTATTTCGTTTTCGCATTTGCATATTACAATGCCTGTGTCGACATGGTTCTTATTCCAAAGTCTGTGGTTCCTTCATCTGCAACGCGAGTTCATTCAGTTCTGCTTTCGGGTACTCTACAAAGAAGTGATGAATGGAAAGGTCGTAGCGAAGGGTGTGTGACCTAGAAAATAGATGATATCTTTGACATATCGTCCTAATTGAATTCATTTGGGAGCAAACTAATTATTCCCAGACCCGTCGCAAGAAATGTGTTCTCGGATATGGTGCACACGTCTCACCAAATTTTGTTGATGTTCACTTTAAAGTTAGTTCACGTCATGAACAAAACGTTTAATAACAATTTTTGACACAAAGATTATCATTATAAAGATCATTATAAAATTAATATAAAAAAAACGGAGGAGGGGAAGTCCGACCTCCCTCGCTCCTCGTGGCTTCGTGCTGCACTTCCGTCCTCCGTATTTGATCCATTGGTCTCGAATTACAAGTCAACCTCTCAGTAGATCCTGCATTTCATTGTATTCTGTCTGTCCCATTTCTCCGATTAAATCAATCGTCATTCGACTATCCAATCCATCGATATCTCCAATCGACCCCCCACCGATTCGGCCAACTCTTCGGCTCTCCACTTCCTTCATAGCAGGAGGACACGGGTTCCAACCCACGGTAGATGAGGTTTTCGTCTGGGTTTTTCCTCATCCATTGGAAGGAATTAACAATGGCTCATGTAAGTCGGATGGACGTTCCACTTACGAGGCGTGTGAGTTGCACTCCGTGTCAGTGAAGAACCACCAAACGGGGTTCCTTATCCACTGAGAGCTTTCTTCGAAAGGTCCAGCGACAACAATGCTGAATTGGAACTCTTGCTGAGGAGTTCCCACGAGAAGAAATCAATCATAATTTTCTTTGCTAATAAATAGTTATCGAGAACATAAAAATAAGGGTTGAAACATAACCGTAAATTACCAAACGGAATGATGTGTGTAGTGTCTGATCCTTTGAACTCTTTCCCAGACTGTTCGATTCTGGTCATATTATTTTTTTTACCATGAGAAGACTCACAAACGAAAAAACATATTCATCCAAAATCAGAGCGTGTTCTTAACTGTAAGATTATAAAAATTCGGGAGATACTCTTCTATTCATTCCAACATTAACATGTTCTTTTTTGTGCCCAATTATGAGGATAATATTTAACAACTCTTGCATGTCCTGCAGAACTAATGAAAGGTCGATAAAACTGAATTTTTTCACTATAATTGTCATAATTATTTAATAAAATAAGATCTTTCACGATTACTTTTGGCATGAAATCATCTAACCAGCACAATTATGATTTATATCGATAAAGAATGTAACTTTTTTTTTTCTTCAAATACGTCGTCAGGTATAATTCTTCCAGATTATTTCTGATTCTTCTGAGGAGGAGGAATGTTGTAGTAACAATCTTTCTCTGGAAAATAAATATCTAGATTCCAAATAATAGATAAAGTTTTTCACATATTATATATATATATATATATATATATATATATATATATATATATATATATATATATATATATATATATATNNNATATATATGAGAACATATGTAATAACAACTTTGGCCATATGATAATGGCGATGAGGTGGGAATCGAACCCAGGACTCCTGCTTCAATCGTAGGAGTGTTAACCACTATACCATCCTGTTTGCTTCCCACAATTGTAAATCATTTCATCCAGCCAAAGTTACCAGATAACAATGGTGAAAGGAAAAGTTTAGGTCTGGTCTACTGAAGCAAAATGGAAGATAATTATATCGTATATGTATCTTGTATATACTACCAGTGTGCACTGTCCGAACGCAAGAACACAATCCCATAAAATCTTCAATTTTCTCTGTGTTCTGTTTCGGAAAATTTATCAGCATATGTGGTATGGAGGGTAGTAACAATGCGTAGTCTGCATTTATTACTGAAATGGTCACGTAAGTAATTTTAATCCCAACAACGTTTAATACCTTATGCGATTGCGGGTTGTGGAGCGTGGATAAACGTAAATGCCGCAGATCGCAGCACAAGGCATTAACACTTGTGATATGTGAGATGATAATGGTAACCCTGCTCGTCGCTCTCGATCCCATATGCGTAAAAAATATATTTCTTTTCCTTTGATTCTTTTCCTTGTCGTGAGTGAAAAAACAAATTCCTCCGCTCCCCCGAGTGTTATGTCAGCCTTTTCTGGATATCGGGGGACTTTAAATGCCGCAGCGTCACATAAAAGCGGTTGTTTATTTAAAAAAAATAAAAGATTCCACCAGCACTTCTCCGTTGAGCGCCCACGGAACGCCATAACGCGAAGAGCATCGTCACGGAGTCTGTCCGCCCGCCCGCTCGCTGGCTGGCTCCGGCGCTTCGGATCTCTCGCCATACCGGTTCTGTTGGTCTCTTAATACTTGTGAAACTGGACAAGCTATCCTCCTTGAAGCCTCGCAGCCGGGGCAACACGTGCTTCTCTTGTGCCCTTTGCGCTCGCTATGCGCGCTTTAACACAATTTACGAATGTGTGAAGGAAAAAAGAATGGCCACTTGAGATGATGCCAAGAAAGAGACTCGAAAGGGGTTCCAAAGTACTGCTTCCACTCCAGCTTGTTCTTCGCGTTAAGCTGACCTTCTAGTTGCTTTTCGAATTTCATCTAAAGGTCGCGAATGGAAGTCCATATTTTAATACGACACAGTAACTTTAGTATTTTATTTGTTCAATCACCCAGTTTTTTTCGGTTGAGTAATTTTTTGTATCAAAGTTAATAAAATTAATAAATTTTAAAATATATGCTGTTCCATGAAAGTAGTCGAAATAAAAATTAAACACATTTATTATTGCTGGAAAAAGCAACTTGCCTAAACAGTCATTATTTTTTAATAATATACATATGATTTTTATTGTGAATCGGAACCCCAGACCCCATTTAGGGTTTCGCCCCACCAAGTACACTGTTTTACCCTCAGACATTCTTTGGATGTTTGTTTGAGTCATGCTCCAGGCGTCCTCAACTTTTTTTTCGGAATTCGATACTTTTCTTGTGGAGCTAAATCGGAATGATTTTCTATTTTTGTCGTAGGATAAAGTATGGAGGTATTGTGCGTAAAGAAAATTGTGATTGTGCACACCTTTGAGGCAAGGCCTTCACGGTGAGCTATTTTGAATTGTAGTTTAAGGGCATTCAACACTCAAAAAGTGTCTAACATAATGAGATGTTTGCCGCTTAATAATAAATCATGGTGATGATTATGTACTTCTATACCACGTATTATATTGTTTTCTTTCTTATACACAATCAACACGGAGGAAGAAGAGAAAGAAAGAAAGAGGGATTTCGAAGCACCGATATCCTTCGAACAGGCCTTGCAGCGCCCATGCAAAATAAGAATCGTAATATCCAATGGTGATAGACATTTTCGCAAAAGAATAATTTGGTCTCCGTCTGAGCAACACATTTGCCAAATGTTACTTTTCATCTTGGCGAATCTAGAACTTCATCAACTAAGAGTTGCAACAATGGGAGGTGGCGGGAGTCCAATGTGTAGAGTCGGGGAAGAATGGAATGGTCATTTGTTAAAAAGTTGTGATTTTACAATACACGAAATGCATCAATAAATATTAGGGATTCATTTTGATTATTACATAGGATATTAATTGTCACAGACTAGTCTTCTATTCTTGAAATTTGTTAAAGAGATTCATGATTTTGTTAACAAGGAAACTCTTTCTTGTTCCTCGCACGAAATTTCGCTCGAAAATGTTTCTTCAATGGTAATTCTTAAATAGTCATTCAAACTTTTCAATGTTGAAAATGTTCCTTCAATTATTAGAATAGCTGGAAAAATTAAGTTCTTAATTCTTTTATTAAATAGATCACTTTTAAAAATAATTTTCACATTCACTTTAAAAATGGATAGAAAACCCACGGAAAATTATTCTGGGTAGTCATGTGACATCAATTACGTATTTGTTTATTTCAGATGACGTGAATCACAAATACGGTAAGAGAAAATCAATTCTACAGGAAGATCCTGAAAACAATTAATTCTAAATCTCGGACAGAATGCCACCGTAACTGGAGTTCTTACCTAGTTATCCTGCTATCTCCTTTCGCAGGCAAAGATTGGTTACAATACTTTTTCGTAACGTCAATCGTCAGTTTCGTTGCCGACGATATTTGGTTTAGTCATTTATAAATTAAAATTTCGACCTAATCAGTTTTAGTTTAGGTCCAATGCGAGATGCTACCTTCACTGCTTCCAATTTGTGTTGAGAATTTCTCTGCTATACGTACAACCAATGTAAAAACGTTCAATGATAACAGTTCACGCATTAATAAAGGAAACTCTTGCTAGTTAATGAACGCGTCCCAACAAATAATGCAAAGTTATGAAATAAAGTTATTTCTGGCCAGTTATTTCAGCTGATTATTAGTTCAATAAAATCATTGTTCTTTGATCACAAATGAAATTTCCATTGATAGCTGTATGATACGATATCAAAGTGATAAAACTGATATAGAAGCTTATCACTCACCAGATTATCCTTCAAGTGACATATTTACGTGACATGCGAGTTATTTTTAACTGTTTCTTGGATTAAGTTCTATATCATCACTTATGATGACATTACGGTACTCTGACGAATATTCATTCAATATGGGAAAACAACTACAACACACAATTTCTGGCATAAGTATCTATTCATCCTACCTTTTAGATACAGTTAATATTTGTTGAATAACATTATTTGTAAAAACTAATTAAATTGGCAAATGCTTGCAAGACATGTCTTTTTTTTATCATTCAATACAATGTCAATACATTGTGGTCAAATCAGAGCAAAGTACCGATTCTCCAGAGAAATACAACTATTTTGGTGCTCAAAGAAATATAAGGTCGTATGATATATTATACGTTTTTGAGTAATTGTTTTAACATTTATTTTTCAGCTATGTTTTACGATTTAACATCCTGGAAGATGTGATAGGGGCGATCCTAACGACCGGCCTGACTGTAAGGACCATATATTGCGATCTTTAAGTACAGGCCTGCATAACGTATTCCTTTTCGTAAATAAAATTCGATTATGCATTTGAACCAACCTGAAAGTAAATTTTAGAAGTTTTATTTAGTATTAATACATGCCTGTTTGCACTGCTTGTTTTCTCTTTTCTCAATAGAACCAAATCAATAGACATCTGAAAAAGCAAGGTCCTATAAGAACGAACTGAAGAAGTAATGTGTAAGTTCATGTCCCTAAATATTGTAGTGTACATATTTCGGCTGTTGCAACGAAACGCCTGATAAGCCTTACCTCACATGGTTACTCACCCTGCAATACCATATCGAAGAAACCAATGAACACAAATATATTAATTCAAATTATCTATTCATTTCAACACTTTCATTAGATTCATACAAGGTCAGCTCACAAAACAAATGTTGCTCGGGAAGTATCTTTAGTTTCCAGTATAACACCTCAGTTTCCTTCGATTATCATCGGTTTCTTATTTCGTTCGAATTTTTCAGCGAAATATTTGTCTCATCTGTTGTAGTTGGTGACCTCTGAATTTATCGGCGTGCACACATAACTTCGCTGTTAATTTTTGCGAACAACGTTTCTAAATTTTTTTAACAATAATGTTTTGTCCTATTTTGGGTAAAAGAGCAAGTGTTAGAAACATGCCTCTTTGGACAGCTTCCTAGTGCGACATAGGTCAACTAATTCTAAATCTGGTCCTAGTGCCAAAAGACCGAGAAGGGAAGCAACTTCAGACGATGTAAGTCCCAATACCTAAACTCTCTATGGAGTGAGATTGTTAAATATTAATTCATTTTTGACGTTGTTATATTATATTCATTTTATCGGAATTAATTGTTTCCGGAATTGAAGTCCCTAGCTTGCTTCCGGAGAGTGAATTAGATTATTGTCATCGACGCGGTCACCCGCAGTTTGTAACTGTTTTTTGACAATAAATTTATTTATTTTTATTAATTTCTAATTATTTTTAGTATTAAACTGTATTTATTCTTTATACAATGGATTTTTTTGGTGTCTAGGTCGGATCAATAGGATTTACATTGATTTATATGGGAATACTTTTCTCTGTGTCGGATTTCGCCGATTGTTTTCGGGCGAATCATCCACGAGAACCGAGGTACCTCTTCATTTGATACCTTTCGTTAATTTCTATCAGAGGATCGTCGACCACGTCCAGCAATCTTCAACAAGTAGTGAAGGGATTCTTAAATGAAGGAGGGAGTGGTCAAGTGGCATTTTACGAAGCCGGAAAAGTTCGTTCTCCTAATGGGCATGCCATCAGGAAGAAGAGCCGCAAAGACGCGTACTAGGGAAAAACGGGTCATCAGAAGCCGAGTAAACCTCCGACAAACACGGAAAAGTAGCCACCTCCTCCGAGAATAGTCGACTTGTAAAGTGAAAGTATCGAACTGATCAGCCGCAGGACAAATTTTTATCGAGGAAGGTTTTATGCGCTTTTTTTCAGCTAATTATAGGTGAAGGTTGAGATGTACGAAAGATAAACTAAAGAAATGGCGGTAAATAGCATATTTAATAGATAAATGACTAGTTTTTGCTCAGTTGCATTTTGCAGTTGTTGTTTTTACAACTGGGTGCAAGGTGCAGTCTTGTTACAGACATGATGTTATGGAGCATTCCGATTACAGACCATACGAACTGCAAATCGTCGATTTATATTATTATTATTATTATTATTATTAAAATATTATTTTCATTAAAATATGTTAAAAATGTTAAAATAATGTACCTACACACTGGTAAAAATGCACGAACGGCTAACAGATCATAGAAACCGCTAGTGCACAACGTAGTTGAGTGTGTAATTCTGTTAGTATTAGATTTTAATGTTTATCTAGACTTGGCAATGAGTCGCGCGTTAAGTTACTGGTTTCGATAAGTGGAGGTTATTCATCTCACCTCAACAACCAGACTGCCTCCCAGGCCTACTCAGCCTGCTATAAAATGAGTACCGGACTTGTCCTGGAGTTAAACCGGCCGGAGCGAGGTGCTGTCCACATATCCTAGTTCCGACACCTAGTAATTGCGAAGCCTCTTAATTGTGAATTCTATTCGCTATTGAATCTACTGTTCAACATCAATAGTATGGGAGTCGTAACTGTGATATTTTTAGATTATCCTGAATGAGGGCATTGTAGAAATACAACAAAGAATAAAGATTTTTCAATTCGAGATGTCCTCTGGCGACAACGAACAGACAATGTGAAGGAATTTTGTGAACAACTTCCATGATGTCGAGCAATGAGCAAGCGAATGTCTTTCTCACTCATTGGCGCACAAATGTCCACACTGAGAATCACCACATCCATCAACACAGAGAATAAGCAATAGAGCTATGAACTTCTTGACGGGTTGTTGCAGAATATAGGTAAAAAACAACTATTTTTTCGAAATTTCCAAAAGGCGAAGATTGTTATGGAATTTATATTTTCAACTGGTGGTGGACGAATGTCTTCTCGTTTGGTTTTTCTTGGCACCATTTTATGTTACAGAAATGGTATTTGGAATATCCAAAGCCAGAAATAAGTTAATAGTTAGAACAATTATTTTCAGGTTTACAATTTTTTTGAATCAAGGAAGAATGAGGGTTACTTGCGTAAGAAAAATCAAAATATTTTAAAATATATTTTTATTGGATAATTAGTAATATACCGTGTATATTTGTAAATATATTTATTTTCGTAGATTAACTGTTACTACGGTGAAGGAAATATGGTGTTGCACGTCTAGTGAAATAACTCTTATATTTCTTTAGGATGGCTACACGTTGATGGCGACAGTAGTCTCTAAACTTTTGCCTTCCAACCCTGCGGTCTGCCACCCATATCACCACAGCTTGACCCTCCGTCGCGCAGGTAGAAAAGTTTAATCACGCGTTAGTTGAATCGTGCGTGAGTTGAAATGTGCGGACCCCCACTGCGTCATATCTTCATGGCCAGGCCAAGGAATCGTGGATCCTCCAAGTCTAATCATGCCGTTTTGTTTTTAATTCAGTTTAGTCTTTGCATCATCATTGATTAATGAACATATTTTACCAACACGAGAAAAGATACACTAATATTATGCCCTTATTTAAATAGAAATATGCGAATATATAATCTAGGCAAGAATTTTTTAGGATACAACAAAAATTAAAAATAGGTTATTACGATATTATTATATCGATGACCCACGACATTCTTTTGAATATTTTAGCATCCCACACCTTTTATTCCATAAATGTTCTCCATATAGGTTTGCATAAGAGTGACATATAAAGACTATTGCCACAAAATAAGCAACACTTTAAATTCAAAGAGCATTAAATGAACAATTAAAATTTGTTCATAATCATACAACTGAAATTCGATAGTCAAAATCTTGTGTGTAAAATTAAAAATAATTAATAAAATTGTAATATCCATTGAAGTATATACTTCGTAGTATAGTTTTTTGCGAACGCTTTTCTCAACTCAAAACGTTGGATCAAATTTTGGAATCAATTTTTAAAGCATGATAGATTTTTTTTAAATTTTGCATACAAACTCATACTAGACCCCATTCAAAAGCCTGAAATTATTTTATTAATTAGTCAATTTATTCATTAATTGTAGTTAATATAATTTTATGTTTTTACTTGCACGATATTGCAACGAAAAGTATGGGTATTAACATTTTTATTCAAATTGTTTGTCCGGCGGGTTGCATATACTGTGCTCGTTACTGAGACTTATATGAGGGTAATAAACACTCAAGCACTCACATATTCACTTGGGAGTTGGGTACATGGAACATGCGTAGATGGATCAATGTATAATATCTTGGGATAATCTTGGATCGTACCTGAAAAGGAAAGGTGCACCATTTACTTGGTCAATTCTATTTCGTTACTTAGTTTTACTTTTTTATAAAACTCGGAGGTTGAAAATGTTATAGAAAATTTATTTTTGTAGTCTTGTCAGTGCAGTACCTGTATGCAATGTTAATGCAATGTGAAGAACACACTCTTGTTAGCGAAACGCAAAAGAGGAGTAAAAACAGAAAGCTGTTAACTTTAGATATCGAATTTTATGGTGAATACATATTTTATAGCTAAAAATGGATGTTGGAAATGGAAAAATATGTTTACGAATCATGAAAAATCATAGTGCTGCTGGGTTTAATACAGCTTCTTCAAATGACTTCAAAAGATAGTTTTGCGTTTTAAAAACATTTTTTTTAGTCAGAAATGTATAAGTATCAACAAATTTTGATTCCTATTATTGTTTTAAAAAACGTATATAAAAGCTCACACGTAAATTAGTGAACAATTAAGTTAGTCAAGTCATTCAGTTCGAGGAACAATGTCTACCTGAGGGTTCGAGGAACAGCGTTTCTGAGGGTGCTGGTAATAAATTTTAACATTTGTACATACCTTCGAGAAAGATCGGTAATTATGAGGAATTGAGACAGAAAATAAGAACATGTGTAAAACATTCCGAATAAAACTATCAAATAACGGGTCTAGGTGATCACGAAGAAGGAACAAATTTCTTATTCAGGTTTACCTAACATCTTTTAATTTCATTTTACCCAAATAAAAAAAAATGTAGAAAATTTGGAGCGAATTTTGATGCGAATTACGGAAAATAAAAATATGCGCTGCGCTCTCGACGGATAACCACATTATGAACTATTTTAGATGCTCAATAAGAATCCAAAAGTTTATCCAAAATTTAAAATCTGTGTGTCTTTTAATTATTTTTTGAACTATTTATGTTCTTCGAACTTCATTTTTCAAACATTTGATTACCATTTATCTTCCTGTTCATGATTATTTGTGCGCACAGCTCTATACAAACCGATCTGTAGATACATTATACACCTCGTACTACAACACTACTCTTACTACAATACTGATACCCATCTTACTGTATCAGATTTAATAGAAACAGAATTCTGCGGATGTAGAATGATTCTCAGTTACAGAATCGTGTGTATAACCTTCCGTGATTAATCGAGAGTTGGAACGGGGAATCCCGGCGGTGTTGCAACAATACCACTGCAAGTAGACCACGTGATCATTCGCGTCCTTGACTGCACCTCCTCCGAGTGCATTGTGGTGGGGACGATGCACTCCTCCCCTCCTCCTGTTTCGTTGTAGGAAACACCAGCAAACCTCTTCTTATGTCGTAAAATACACTTATGACGTATTTCATTTTATGACGTCTTTGTGACTTGCATATAATTGACATTTTGCAAACGGAACCCCTGCCATTTTCGTGAAGCATAATTACACGAAGTTTCGCATTGACCCTTGTGTACCTAGGAAAATAGAAATATCAGGATGTACACATTCCCTCATTTATTATTGCGTTCGTATCGAATGAATATACAGTATCTTTAATAAAATCGATTTCGAATTTTGATCGATGCGTGCCTTATTGATAAAAATCCATCGATTATACTGAATTTTGTTCTAAAATAAACCGATTTTGCATCACCACAATGTGAAAATTGAAACAAAATATTTGTTTATAATTTACTATTATGACGGTTAAGGACATGATTTGTTATTTTTATATTTATTACTTGAAAACTAATGTAAGGGTTCATACACCTCTTCAATCGCGCAATTTCTGCGCTCTTTTTAATATTAATACACACACACCCCTTTCCAAATTTATGTCAATTTAAGATGTCAAGATTTTATGACATTAATTTAAAATGTTTTCAAAGTAGTTCAAGTAGACAATTTTATGCCGGTTTTTCCGTTCTGTAATGAGTTTTAGAAGTATATTTTTCCAAGAAATTATCATTTATACAAAAAATTAATTACTCTCTGCTCACATTTTTCACCCCATCCCCCCAACTGTGTGACGTAACATGTGAATGATTTCTAATCATGAAAAATAATGGGAGAAACACTCTTCCGAAGATTGGTTTTTGAATGTATATTAAGATTTAACAATTTAGTTTGTGAAATACTAAATTGTTTCAGTTCCTTTAGATAAAGTAAATATAAACATTAATAATAATAATATACTTCAAAACTTTCGTTCTTCGTATCAGGTTTTCTCTTCGCTTCTCTTTCCACCGTCAGTAGACTTATGCTTTCTTTTTCCGGCTGAAGCATTTTTCATATTTCACTGCGATTACGAAAATTTCTCATCAGAGAATTGTTTGTTTTTCATTTTACCTGTTCCAGATCAAATTCTAAAGAATTAAAATATCAATTTTCATACAACTTGAGTGATAAAACATAATTTTCCTTCCTTCATTTTATTTTGAGATTTGGTTCTTTTTATACATAATACAGCATTTCACTGTTCTTCCAATAGAAGAAGAAGATTCAGTTAGGGAAATATATTTTTTGCAGAATGTAATCATTATAAAATGGATTATAGAATTTAACTGCCGCAGTTACAATCAATTGCGAAAGTTGGGCTTCGTGATGATCAAGATCTGCGAAAACTCTGCTACAACGCCCAAAATCGTAGGAAACCGGGCTGATATCGGATGAATACACCGCCTCAAATTTGCCAAATCTTTTCCTGAACCGCTCTTTCAAAATGCATCCATATCCTTTGGATATAAAGCGAGGCGACCGAACGACGAGGGGGAACCCGTTTCTGTGGAGCGTTTGCCGGAAGTCCCCCATCTCCCCTTCAACAAAGGCAGCAGCAGCAGCAAAGCTCGGGCCCCGCAGCCAGCCAACCAGCCCCTCTGCCGCCGCCACCATGCGTCGGTGGCCTGGGAAGACGAAGAATCGCTCGAGGGGGAAGCGGTCTTAGGGGGACGCAGCGGCGGTGGCGGCAAGCGCTCTTCGAAAGGGGCCCCAGCACCCCGTCCGAACGCAGCTGCAACGCGAACGTGAAGGGGGGCTGCGTGGCTGACAGGAGTCCACCGTGAGTCAAGCCCTCGACACGTCGCCCGCCCGAGAGGGAAGCGGCGGTGCGGTGGGGCGACCGCTGCTCAAGGCCCGGGTCCCGCTGCCACACCGCTCTCTCTCCGCCGCTAGCGCGCTGACTCACTCACTCGCCGCCGCCGCCGCCACCGTCGGCCCGGGTGCGCGGCGCAGCGCCGTTGCCACATCGCGCGCTGCATACCTCGCGCGAGCGGCGTTGCCAAGTGGGGCGGTGGCCGTGCGCGGCCCCCTCAGACCAAGGTGTTTGTGCGTCCCTATCCGCAGTCATTAGTCAGATGGCGCTGGGAGATCCCCCACCCTCGATGTATTGCGACGTCTTCGTCGCGTCCTCGAAGCCTCTTTCGCATGTCCTCATAGAGGACACCGAGCTCTAGTCCATCCGTGTCGGGGGATGGTGTTCCGAAGAAATACGCTTTGCCATGACTAGGATATTTTACTATCACTTTCTTCCTGATGGCAATGAAATGTATAAATAAGCAATATTGAGTATGCCTTAAGTGACATTCCGATTCAGGTACGATTCCATCAAGTTTCCTAGAATTTGTATGCCCCATCGCTAAAGGGAAAGAGAATTGTAAACATTTCAAAGAATGAAGTATCAAAATTTGGAAACGTTTTTCAATCTTCAATAAAATTTTCGAATTCATTTCTTCGTTCATTTGCAAACTGTAACTGTTTCAAACATTTATTTTTAATGTTTATTCACAAAATATTGAATGTTTCTTTGACTTAATCGGGAAATTTTCCATCATATTACTGAAAGTCACCAAAAAATCTATCATTGCTTAATACGCTATTGCTATTTTTTCGTTTCATCGCTGTTGAAATACTAAGCAATGTTTTTATGTTTTTAAATGTAATTCAAAAACAAATTTGTACACCTAATGACTTTCAGAAAATTTCCTAACAGATAATTAAATTTGTCTAATAATTGAATTAACTCATGAACTCTTGTATTACTGAGACCTTGAATTAGCTAATCAGTGATTGGAAAGAAGAAGTTACTTTATATTATTGAAACCATGTTGGAGTTACTACAAAACTGTAGTACACATTCTACAGTGTTGAAAGGAGAGTACAAATATTGGAACGAGATGTCTGCAAAGGGAGTTATCGTCGGGTGATAGTCTCTCTATCAGTGAGGAGTTTAGAAGGGTCAAGGGGAGGGGAAGGAGTGAAGAAGTGACTTTGCAGGACGTGAGGGGAAGTGAAGACAAGCAAGGCGACGCAATGGGCGCCACATTTGAAGTGACGGGAGACTCCATCACGGAGACTCGCTCGGTCGAATCAAATGCAACATGTGCATTCCGCGAGGAAGTGCGATGAGGTGCCTCCGCTATCAGGGTAAAAATTACACCGTAGGAATCGTTCGCTTAACAAATCTTGCAACTTTTGTCCTTGATTTACTTTGTCACAATAACTGCACTCCTCTCATGTGAAGTAACAAATTTCGAAGGAGTTTTCGGAGAGTGTATAAGATGTAATGCAATTTTTGTTCAGTTCAATAAGCAGTACGTTATATTTGAATACAGCAAATGTATGCAAAACATTATCATAAATGTTATTAACGTTACTCTTCATCACCATGTAATTTACAACTAATTAATTTATTATGCTCAAAGAATACACTTATAGTTTTCCGGAAATGCAGCTGTTTAATTTATACGTATGCCCATCATGAAACGATTAATCTTCTGAGCAGTTACCTCGCATCTTTGCTGTTTGTAGATTACCTTATCTTACAAAATTAAACAAACGTATATTATTAAACTTTACTATTTTAAGTGGGTTTCACATAATTTTTTACAAAAGATATATTATTCTGCATTTAGATTAATGATTGAGGTGGATCTTGGGACCTATGAATGAGCATATGCTTTGGAAATACGCACTTCGAATATGCGCTCGAAATTTTCTTTTGCTTTTGAGAGTTAAAGGGAGATCTGTATATTTTCCTATCGTTCATTTTTACATAAAGCATGCTTTTGTAAATGTCTCTTCTTCTTTTTGGATAACATCTCAAAATACAAACTGGAATTTTCATTTTGCCTTTAACTTTTATAATAGGTTTTTTGAAACAAAAGACATATGAGCGCGAATTATTCAATATATAACTACAAAAATAATACGTTTCGTTCTGCGGAAAAAGACATCCCTGTGTTGACTTCGGTAGTTTGATGAGGACATTTCGATGAGGAATATAAGCAACATCTTACTGCCATTCTTGAGGGGTTACGATCCAAGATGGTTTTTGTGAGCGGGAATCATAAACACTTCTGTGAGAGAACAATGTCCTTGATAGAATATGCAAATTTCAACGCTAAATAATCCAAAATATTGCCGTACGTACAATGGAATGCAATATCGCATGACATGTACCGTACATGCGCGTTCTGTTTTCTCCTCGCATGAATGGAGAGGTAATTATGAGACCTGAACGGTTGAGTGATTTGAACAGTTGCTCGCGGCAAGGTCGCTGAGCGCCGTTGGACGCTCGCGCACGGAGGGTCTCTCCTCAGGTAGCGCCCAACGGCCGTTGGAGGAACTGCAGCTTGGTCTCTTCGCCGGCAGGGGAGCTACTACCTGAGACCTCCGCCGTCGCTTCACAGGTAGAAGCCAGCGGTGGGCAATACCTCTTTTCGGGCCCAGGAATGCAAGACCCCGACTCAGGTACTGACGACGTAAATCCCTCACACTGACCGAGAAGAGGGAAAGACCCTTTCATGAGAAGGGTCCAGGAGGTAGAAAGAAATCCAAGAATTTCCCCAAGTACAGCTTTGTTTGTCTAGAGAAAAGTCCTTTCTGTTTTGCTTCGAAACGAAGAAAGGTATTTTGTGTTTGTGAATATTACACCATTTTCGTTTTGACAATGCAATTAACCAGTGGATGAAGCTAGTCTTACCGCATCATAAAATAAGACAAAATAACAATACACAACGCCATCCTCCCTTATTTAATGCATTGTCAGGGCTAAGTAATTTTCGTCTTAGACTTAATTATCCTTCCACTAACGTAACTGATCTAATGTTGATCCATTTCAAATTGATGAGTGAAATAGAAACCATATTTTCTACGAGTTTTTCGTTAAAAAATTGTGTGACAAATTACAAAACGAGACATAAAAGGTATATAAAATGACTCCCTCTTATCCACCGCGTCCGATATAAACCGTGTCTCTAACAATAGACCCTGCGTCGTAATCTGTCCCGCTCTTCCCGTCGTCTGCACCGCGGTGTAACAGGTGTTTCTCCAATGTTAAGAAAGCGATCTTGTTCACGTGTTTCTCAACCAAAGCGCCGCGTGAGTTCGGGCTAATATTGGCGACCGTTTCTTTTCTTTCGTGCTATGTAAAAGGGAATTGGATTGCCTCAAAAATGTTTTTATATGTTTCTTTTCTGGTTTCTAATTCAAGCGAGGAGTATTTTGCTCTTCCTTTTGAAATGTGTATTTTTGTGTCATTGTACAAGAATTGTAAAAGAGCAAATTAGGTTATAAAAAACTACCGGTCGTAATCGCACAGGTGAAGCAGAATTCGTAAAATCGCAGCAGAATCCGTTTTAATTGAAAAATGGCTATTATATTTATGTCACGAAACTAAAGTGTTCCATTAAATAGTTTGTAATATTTCAAAAGTATTTTAGCCGCGTTCTCGCGAATTCTCTCACGTCAGGTTGTAATTTTGTTTTCTTTTTACGAAAGTAATTGTTCTGGAATGCCCTATCTGTATCTATTGAACATGTTTTTCAAATTCAATCCTCAAAACAATCGTGGATCGAACCACGCTTGATAAACAAAACAAAGAACTTGGACAAACATGTTAGCCAACAATAATTCGCAATGAATACCTGTGAAAAAATAAAGAAAAGTAGACGATTAGTAATACGTTTGCCGAGACGATGCTAATTTTATTGCTACTTTCATATTGTTTATATTTAAATATTATAGCTAATGTCTTCGTCAGTGCTTCTTCCAACATATGTATCCACGTATGTTTGTTTTCGGTTGCTGAAGGAACGTTTACATCTTTCGAAAATTCAAATTTCTCTTTTGTGATATGTAAATTATGTTTAAGAACAATTCCACGTTATAAATAGTTTTGATCTTATAATAACGATGACTATTGACGACGTTAAACTGTATGCCAACCATTCCTCTACTCTTCGGTCCAGTGAGTACATCACAATGGAAGTGAAGGCAGCGTACGATTCAGGGACAATGCAGAACCATCAGCTGGTTCGTGAGTCACCTCGCGCGCACTCTCGCCGTCTTTCACTGGAACTGCGAGGAGGAGTCTTTGACGAGCGAGGGGCTGGCTATGCAGCACCCGCCATGGGGACTTCCCCTTCACGGCGAAGCGACGCGGCGCGGGCGTTCCTCTCTCGACTGCTCCCCTCGCGCTTGTGACGCCACGCGCCGCGACGCAGCCACACGTCGGGACGACGACGGACGCCTCCGCTCGTACTCTCACAGTTCCACAAGAGTTCAAGAGATCATCCAGGGATGTCCACTCGGGCGTCGTGCAGGACCAGCATTTATTCATGACACGTGGGAGCGTCCCCCTTCGATACACTTTTCTCACAATCGCTAAATCTCTCTCCAATGATAAAGAATTTTCGAGTCGTTTTATTATGGTTTATACGGATGATTTATATCACAATACTTTATAGAAGAGAAATTTGAATTCTCGAAAGGGGTAAACGCAAAAACCTTCAGCGTCAGAAAACAAACCTATATGGATACATATGACGGGAAGAAACACTGAAGAAGTCATTATATGGTATTTATAAAAGAATATGAAAATAGCATTAAGGTATTGTATCCGTCAGAGACTAGGCTAAAGTAACCCCCCCCCCCCCNCCCTATCGAATGGCGATGAATTTGCATACCCTTACGGCGCAAAATTTTGAATTATTTGATTCGAAATGACCATCAGCTTTTGTATGGAATAACTTTCGCGGACTCGTGTTTTTTTGATATTCTGATAAAAGTATGAGCGCGTAACATAGCGAAAAAACACTACTAAACATAGCAAATGAAAATAGGAACGCAATGACTTAAATATTTTCATATCTTACACTAAATTTTTAGAATAATTCACCAAAAACTGCAGAAAATACTGTATACGGAAATGATTTCTCATAACTGAAGACTATGTGATTCTCGTCAAAGAATGAGTAAAACGACGATCTAAATTTATTATCAAGTTTCAGAATTACAAAATAATTGTCCTCGTCCAACAGTAAAAATCAGTCGAGAGAATTATTAATTAATTAGAATTCTTCTTTTGAATATTTCCTAATTTCGTGAATAGTTGACAACTTGACTTCAGTCAACTTGGAGCATTGTGTAGATTCCAGGCGAACATATTGCCAACTGTCTTTCTTCCTTTTCCTGGATTTCTCAAGTACGCATTGCGAATTATTGTTGGCCAACCTGTTTCTACGTTTAAGATCTTTGTTTCGTTTATCCTGCGAGGTTTGATTCGCAATTCTTTTACCATCGAATGTGACGAACGTTTTCAATAGATATCAATTGAGGACGATTGCTTATACAACTAATTAAAACACATACGAATGAAGTCGTGAGAACCTAGCAAATTACAATTAATGAAGTACTGTAATTATACTGATAGTGACGTGTAATTAACGATCAATGAATGACGACGAAACGCTGAAAAATGACCTTCCTAGACGCACATGTTCGTCATGGTCGGAATTTCTCGAACGCCTCCTTTCCCTCCCTGCTATGTAACAATTTTGAACGGTCGTTTTGGGAAAATGCGAGCGATACAAAGGCAATAGATCGATGTGGGATCACATATCGATCCTTGAATAAATTAGTTCTTCTAAGTATTCCTTCTCGATTGGAATAAAACCCAGAAAGTACTTGACACGATATTTTCTCTCTCCAGAAACATATTTGAAACACACGTTAGATCATTTTGGATGTGCGCCGTTTCAAGAGCGATATTTGTCGAAATTTATTGTCCTTAATTTCATCAGTGCACGTAATTTTTCTTTATCTTATTATATGCAATCTTCTTGGTTCCTCATAAATATTCAATAACAACGTTAAGAAATATCTTTTAATTTCGAATAAAATAATCATTTTTTCAGTATTTTTTGAGAGTAGATTCACATTCTTTTATAGGTGAAGGAAAATATACATGACAGATAAGATAGTATTTACAAATCATTTTAAAAACTCACCTCCTTCCCGATTATTCATGTCATTAAAATAAATTGTAATGAAATAGACACACTTGTCAGTTCTATTGTGAATCGATTCTATTCCCATAAAGTTGACAAATATTTCCTCATTAATGCATTCTTTATCTTCGAAGAAGTACAAAGTATTATTATATGTTATATTATTATATGTTTTATTCCTTGTAAATACTATTCCTCTTTCTGTAAGCTAGCGATTCCTATATCAACCGATTATTTTACAAGATGAATCGAGAAAAGAATATGACTGTGTACAACTGTGTTGTCTTTGCACATCGTATAAATTTTTCAGTTAGCTGGTCCGTGAATTGCATTGTGTTCATATATTATTATTATATATTTTTCTACAATTTGTATGTATTTTTATTACATATTTTTGTGAAAATATGTGTTAACTCGTGTAAATTCATGTGAAAGTAACATTCTTCTATAATTTTAATATAAAAAGTAATAGAAGAAATAATGTTCAAAATGTCTCAAAGTGCATGATTAAAAGAGAATAAAATGAATCGAACAAAATGTGCGGAAATTATTTTTCATTTTCATACGATTTATTCTAGCAACAAATCAATAGTTTGTATAATAATATTTAGTTTAGAAAACTTATCTAATATTGAATAATTGCCCAAACGATCTACTTGAAGGAGCTGGGAAGACATGACGTTAGTGTGACATTAGTGTCTGGTATAAAATCTCCGACAATGATTAATGCAATTGAAATTCTTTCATCTGTCGTACATTTCCAAGAAAATGGTTTATCGCTGCCAGCCGAAATCAGCTATGTCTTTCTATGCGAACTTTCAATGAAGTTTCGCTAATATGTTTCTTCCTAGACTTAATGTATGGATCCTATTTGCAAATAACTGAAGAGGCCTCGGTTTTAAAGTATTTGGAAAATAATACATTACGTGCATATAAATAAAAAAATGAAGTTGGAAATCATATTAGTGTTATCATATAAATCTTATTATAATCAATAAATTAATTTATTGCCTTCATCGTGGTCATAAACCGTTTCTTAACTCTTTTTTTTTACAAAAAGTTTAATTTATTTTCTATTTTTATTCTTGGCATGTATTTTTTATTCTACAATGCTCGTATTGTACATCATGTGTAATTGGACAACATTGAGGAAGTACAGAGACCTCTCGATGCCTTCACCTGACGTTTGATGGAGCACCGTGGAGGAGGGGGATGAGGCGGCGATTTCATGAGGGGTGGGGAGCCCTTGAATGAGGAAGGGGATCCAGGGGAAAGGGGGAGCGGATGAGTCACAGAGATGCAGAGAAGGGCGGGCACTCTCTGACGCTCAGTGGAGATGAAAGAAGGAAAAGGGGATTTGCACGTGCAATGCGTCACTTGTTGAGGCAGAGCT
Organism: Laupala kohalensis; assembly: GCA_002313205.1. Classification (NCBI taxonomy): domain Eukaryota; kingdom Metazoa; phylum Arthropoda; class Insecta; order Orthoptera; family Trigonidiidae; genus Laupala; species Laupala kohalensis. The sequence continues at coordinate 35,620 of NNCF01129330.1, forward strand.
GTGTGTTTTTATGCACAAAAAAAGGTTTTATTTTCCAAAGTGTCGTTTCTAAGTTTAGAGATATTCACTTACAAATACTTAATTTTCTTCGTACCTATTGTAATGAAACCGCAAGTTGTAACGTATTTTTTTATATTTTTAGAACTGCTTAATATTTTCTGCCCAGTTGTTCCAAACATTATTTTGTTTATTGTCGGTTAACATACATTTTTGTTTGAAAAATACTTATATTACTTAATAGAATGTTGGCGGGGAAACAATCATGATCCTTTTTTCTTAAGACGAGACTGACGTTTTTCTCTTCCTTCTTTTTTAATTCACTGCGATCTTATCTGATCATTAGGACTCCCTCAGGGAATATATATATTAGAGAATGTTAGGGAACTTTTCATTAATGAATCAATCGATACATTATTATATCTCAAATTTGAAGTATCTTTGGATCACCTCACCAATTCAAAAAGATCTTCAGTTAAAAAATCACAGAAAATTTATGAGTCACCGACTGATATAACAGCATATAATTATAATTATAATAAAGTGCCTTTATTTTGGCGAGACTCAGACTTTAAGGTCTGCTCTTCCGTCTAACCATTTAAAACATTTACATTTTAAATACAAGATGAAAATTGGGAGGATCGTCTTTACATTTAAAAGTATTTACATTTATACACTACTGATATATAATTGCGTAAAAAAGCAAGATCAGACTATTTGCTCATTACATCATCTTGCATTGTACAAAAAATTTTTAGTTTGTTTTTTGACGTGACAAAAACAAATCGTGTGCCAAAACTGCTCTTCTAGTTCCTTAATTTGCTAGTTCCTTAATTTATTGTTGTGTTTCAAGTAGGTATTTTAAACACAAAGAAATGAATTTAAAAATAAAAGAGATCATAGAAGATATTGTCATAATGATTAACGTAATGAAATGAATAGCAATAAATACGTTTTGAATGAGAACGTTTCGTGCTCGCTACAAGCTAAGCCGCGGCTCGGAGTCACGTCGACAGAGTCAGCTTTTGTGCAGATACTCGGGGAGATCCATTGACGTCATTACATTTCTACGAAGAGGGTGGCGAAAGGTGTGCTCAGACCTATTTGGAGACTGCGTCAAATGTAAGGAATTTGTCAATGGAATAAAATAATATTTGAGCAAACCATCAATGATACTGTCACACACATAGTTCTGTTTTTTGTACAAAAGATTAAAATTGTGAGATGAAAAATTTCTCTGATAGCCATGCACGAATAGAAATTGATTCTACTTATAGTACCATGAATCCTGTTGTAAACTTATTATCGTACGTTAGACGAAAAAGGATTAATTGTTTATCCTATGTTGGGCTCGTATGAAATTACTTGCAAATGTGTCACCAAAAGACATCGGATCTCTCGGAGACAGGTACTAGCAGATCCAATACAATTCAACATATGTTTGATAATGGGGTATATCAAATGATAATTAGTGATAAAATTTTATCCCGATCTTGGAGAGTAGATGTCCAACTAAACATATTGCTTTTGACATTTGGATTAGAAGATAAGATTTTAACGCATTGAAAACATCATTGGCACAAGTTACATTTCAGTTTGGCACAATGTACGATAATAAATTGTTGTATATAATTTTAACAAAATTTCTTGCCTCTCATTTCAAGAGCTTTTACAAATTCGTCATGGTTTTTTATGTGGTGTTAATATCTAAGTTATTTTAATATCTTATTCGATGGACATATTTAATGATAAATAATGGCCCATATCGTTACAGCGATTGGTCTCATCGATAGATACGTAGATGTTCATAACGCGATTATCAACTTTCATCGACATCTGGGAACCAAAAAAGAAAGTATTTCAGTCGAAATCCAATGTTTTAAATCTATGCAATTCTAGGTATAATACAAAAAATAAAAATAATAAAAAATTGTAAGTACAGTAGATTTGTTTGGAATTGCTCAGACTTGATGCCGACGTCATTCTCTTAGGCATGCTTCATATAAGATTTTTAATTATTCTCTTTGCTGTATTGCTGTTATTCGTTGGAATTCAGTGTTATTCTTTGTATATATAATGTCTTCTCGCGGGTCTTGAAGGAGCGGTGTAATAAATAAAGCTCGTTAAAAATAAAAATAAAAGTGTCCGGATTATTGAAATTAAAACAGCTACAAATCACATGAATGCGTCGAAGGCTAATTCGTTAAGGGCAGCCCTGTCCAACTTAACCTAGCCCGCGTGCCATTTCCATTCATTTCATGGATCGGACCGGCAACGGGGTGGGGTTTGGCAAGAAGTTACCCGTCGAATAAAACTATATTTATTTATTTATTTGTAACGCGATAATATTATTCTCATCAACAAATTTATATTATTTTATACTCGAAAAATGAAATAAAGTATTTTAATTGGCGGCATGATAATACTTGCAATTTCCTATTGCAATATACGACGAGGTAATCCTGAACACAATTTTCAACTTTTTCTCACTGAACATGGCACGTCAAATATTAATGCTGACTGTATAAATTGATAACTCAAAATTAGTTTGGTAAAAATTGATTAAAAAATTTACTACAGTTCGCGGGGCGTAAAAATATGTTTCGCGGGCAGCTTACAGCCCACGAGCCGCCAGTTGGACAACGCTGGTTGAGGAGGTATTTGAGGTGTTCGCTTTTATTGACTCCCCCGGTATATAAGATTGCCTTGTCTCGTCAACATTTTCGTTTGTTTCCCGTCCGCCGCTGGTCACCTCCACCAACCCCATCTGCGTTTGTGCGCCACCTGTCGCCAGCCCTCTCTTCCACTTCCGTTCTCCAAACTCGTTTTCGCTCTGTCCTCGCTCGCTGCGGTCAAAGTGAACGCAGGGGAAACACATCATTGTATAGAAAACTTCTTCGTTTCGTGTGTAAACTTCTTCTTTTAGCATTTCCCTGCAATTCTCTTACAACGGGGAGCGAAACTCGTGAGCGTATTTGTATGGTAAAGGAAGACCCGCTTTTAAAAGTCCATTTCATAATTGTAATAATAAATCGTGAATTTAGTGTTATTTCAATTCTTATTATTTTTAAACACTTTACTCAGAATAATCTTTAGTTCGATAATAATTTGTACGTGTAAGTTTTTAGCGTTAAATTACAAACATATTGACATTCTATTAGTATTATAATTTTCAGCTAAGTTTTTATCTTATTTAGGAACTTTTGCTGAAATTTTTGATTCCACCTCTGCCTTATTGCCCTTGATCGGAATTGATGGAATGGTCCCTTACTTGCTTCCGGAGAAGAAATTAGTTTATTGTCCTCCACGTGGTCATAGGAAGTTTGTTCTGCTTTTTTGATAATAAATGTATTATTATTATTAAAATTTATTATTATATTAGTATCTTTCATAATTTATTTTAGTATTTTTTTGTATATTACTATCGTGTGATACCTGAGGTGTTCCTGTGATATTGTGAACACTTCATTTATGATGAAATAAACAGGATTGTTACGAAAAGATAAAACATTTTTATCACCATTTTTTCAGTTCCAAACAACTATTTCGATTATTGGTTTTACTTTTCAACAAGGTTGNTGCTAAAGAAAAATTGCACTCCAACTCTAACAAACCAACAACTAGATATCACTCATATGCTCTATATCCATGGGAGTTGCAGAAGAAATATTTCTAACAAAAATCACACAATTTCCGCGAGTAAAGCCGTTGCTTCTCATCAAGTATGGGATACATGAGGTTTGTTTGATTTGAGGGTTGAAGGACGATTAGTAAACATGGATTCTAGGGCTGATATGAGAATCAATAATATCAGATGATTAGAGGAAAAGAGAAGCTCAACCTTATAGAGAGGAAAATGGTAAAAAAAAAATAATTTTGTAAATCTACGACATATTAATTAGTTGTTCGAGATAAATTAAGTTAAATTAAGATTTATCGATCTCACAACTAACGCACCAGCGGGGGGAAAAGACCTAAACCGGTGGTAGCCAACCAATGATAAAAATCTTAACATTCATTGGAATTTCTGAACTTCTGCTGAAGAAACTAGGTTGTATCGAATAATAAAAATTATATTTCTCAAATCATATTAGAAAAAACAGAAAACATTTGATACGATTAAAAAAAAATTTTTTTCTAAAGTAAATGAAATATTTTAACGACCTTGTAAGTAAATTAAATTTTGTGTACTGGTGTGGTCGTTCAAAATATTTTATTAATTGGAATATGATTGTAGACGAGAATAATGTTTAATTTTATCTGATGTAATTGATGTCCAATTATATGTTGAATACGACCTACTTCTCGGACTAGGTACACAAAAGACCCCTTTTTTTCATTACATCAGTGTAATAAATGTTTCATGAAATAAGTATTTACCATGTTGTTACAATTGAAAAGCACCGTAGTTTGTTATGCTGCATTTCACGTTTATTATTGAAATTTTGTTGACCATTACTTGACTAACTTATCTTGATAAAAAAATCACTTACTGGTCCGCACAATATAAAACGATGAATTTAGTGGTCTTTGAAGTCCTAAAGGTTGGGGAACGCAGGCCTAAACGACAAAACGGATGGTAGTGAGCTGTGTGACAACTGTTTCAGAGACAGCGTAACTGCTTCGTAACGACACCACTAACTTCCTAAATTCGTGAAATCCTCTTCGTAATCGCATCATGTTCTTGCAGACATAAAAACACAACCTCTATGTGCCGACTGTCCCGCGGTTTTCCATATTTAACACGTGAACAACTGTAAACTTTGTTCCGTTCTGACCACCGGATGCTTTTTCTCATCTCGCCAAATCATGGATCTCTCAACTTCTGGGAGATATCGAGACGAAAAGAGCTCCGGTCGCAGTGGTGTTATATGAACAAAGTGGAATAGTTTTTATGAATGCAGCAGGAAAGAAATGGTTTTCATCAGATTCAATTTTCCTTTCCCCTTTCTCTCAATCATATGTTACAGTTTGAGACGGAACATCTAAATTGAGTTTTGTTATCAAGAGGCGTAATAAATCTCAATCAACATTTTTCTATTCGTGATTTTGGAACAAAGGTTTGGTGCCTCCTGTTCACATTAGTCCATTACGAGTCCAATTCCTACTGAGCCATCTGGAAATGTACTCCGAAAATCTCTTGATCATGTTTATTAGTTTCACCTGGTTCGTGAGAGATGTTTAAAACCAAGATCAATTAAGAATAATATATGTCAAACATCTGTCATGAACCAGGTGAAACTAATGAACATATTCTGGGTTAGCTGTGGAGGCCCTATCATACGAAAAATCTAATTTTTCAATAGAATTTCAAAACTAGGTATAAAAACTAGGTATTATTTACGTCGATCTAAACAATAAAATGTCTCGAGATGAAATTTGACGTTTCGAAGATTCGGCCACGGTGAGTTTTCGCTAATGTGCCCATTTTTTCAATCTTTGTTGGTTTTTGTTTATTACTGTCAACGCATCTAGCTTTTACATTAGAAGCTCCACCGCAGTGGTCACGAACCATTTACCACCAACTTCAAGTTGTGTTTTAAAATAAAACGTAGTGTATTATGAAATATAATAAACGACCTTAAAATGGATTCTTCATAATCCATATATTGTGGTCGTTTCTTTACATAACTTTTCAACCATTGGTTCAGGTATTTCAAATAGTAGCATTTTATTATTTAGGTCTAGAGAAGAAATGTTCCATTTCAACATCTTTTCTAGTAATCCGCTCGATCATTTCGAGATAACAAGTACACTTTATTGTCAAAAAAGCTGTTGCCAACTGCTTATGACCACGTGGGGGGCTATAAAGTAAGTTACTCTGCGGAAACAAGCAAGGGACCATCCAATCAATTCCGATCAAGGGTCCATGGGCAATGGCGGATTTAGTATTTACGAAAGAAATTATTTAATAAATACGCACTGTTGTTATCCATTTATTATTCAAAATAAATTGTAGACATTAGTGCAATAAAAATCGAGATTAATAAAACAAAAGTATTAATGACATTCCCGCCCAAGGAAAATCCGCCACTACCCGGAGAAATACCGGAGTAAAACTCGACCCAGGATGGGGCTACAGAAATAATGTACACAACCGTGCCCAGGTTGCGTACAGTTAGAAATAAACTATTAAAAACATAAAGGAGCGAAATCAACGTGGATGAGAAAGGAATTTAATCTGTAACTAGTGTACTATAACAATGGTTTGAAGGGACGATAACATTTTATTTCCTTGAGTTGGTTCATCTGCGCAGCGAGTGCGTGTGATGTTTGATGCGAAGGGACAATTGAGCGTGGAATGGAACACTTTGTCTTGAGATGTCGTGAATGGGAGGCAGCCATACGTGAGAGTGTGGGTGGAGAGAGGGAAGGAAGCGGAACGTTGACAATCGTCGACGTCCCAATGCTCTTCTTGATGAATTGCCCATCGCAAGCTCTGAGCGCGCGCTGCCTTATCTGGACCGTGCGCTGCGGATGGGAGGCGTGGGCGGGGGCGGAAGTGGACCTGTTGCTGCACGAGCGAGGAGGCCTCTCGGCACCGGGGGTGGGGGTGGGGGGTTGCAAGCGGGTGCTTGGGCATCCAACAGGTGCATCACCGACACACGACGCTTCGGATCAAACAATGGCTTGCGACCGCTTCTTGAGGGCGAGTCTCTTCTACCTTCGATCGCATTGAGCCCGAGGCTGATCATGATGGAATAAGATAAGTTGTGCCATTGCGCATCGAGGTGGAAGGGGACGTTGGCCAGCCAATGAAACGCATGACATTTTTTGAGAGGGAAGTTGAAGGTGTTGTACAGATTTGTGTAATATGTTTGACTGTGTTGTTGACGTGAAGCGATATCCTCAATATTCCCGCTCTTGAATATGATTGACTTGCACTGCGCGTTCTCGAGACGGGCACTCCTTGTCTGATTCCACTAAGAAGGCTGATAGATGAATAAGGTTCTGACAACGGCGGCTATATTGGAGGTGCTCATAGATAAGGAATGAAGGAATGAACGGAGAACGAAATGTCGCATTTCTACGATCATAAATATGACCTGGCATCAATATGGACGCTCTTAGTCGTGTGATTACACTCTTGTCTGACAGATGCTCGACTTTGACGGCAAAGCGCTATTCAAGAGTTGTCGGAACATTATCCATCTATGGCCTCGCAGGGCCATAGCCATGGGCTGTGCCTATGTTTCCTTCAATGAATTTTTTAGGAAGACTATGGGTAGTGTTGATGAGAGAGTTGGAGAGAGATAAATATTTCATAATCTCATCGAGAAAACCCTAGGATTGGATCCCAATTCAGAGAACGAAAAAGATTTCTACAAACTTTGGATACGGCAGTCTAACTTTATAGTTCGCATACTATAAGGTTGGGATGTCGCATCCAAAGTTTAGGATGCCAGAACTAAAGGTTTGGAGAAAACCTTTCGTTCCTATGAATTTGGATCTCTATTCTCCCAGTGTGCCGTTGATGTCTGGGTTTGGACCCCGGATCTCTCTCCCGACGTCGTGCCTGCATAACACCTTTCTTATTTGGCCAGAGACATAAAAGAAACTGTGACTCCTGTAGTTTCTTTTCTGTATACGAAAGATCTCTAGAGATATATTCTGCTTCACGAAGGACTTGATTATTATGGGATTGCTGAAACTCTTTATTTCTTGCGTATTTAGAGAGCATGACTTACTTTACCACATGTCGTCTCAGAGTTTTCTACGTTGGGAACAAACCATTATGTCAAATACCAGTGAAACCGATAAAGGAGCCCAGAGAACAAATAGTGACAAATGAAAAAAACAGTCAGTTACATGATTTTAAATTTGTCGACCATCCTACTTTACAAATATTAATCATGTTACGTCGAATGAAAATGGGAGACGGGACCGGGATTCGAACCCGGGACCTTGAGCTCTACGCGCTCATGCGCCTACCAACTGCGCCATCCCGTTCGCCTCTCGGGCCCGTCTACCATTCTCATTCAACTTGTGAAACCCAAAGACCTGATTTCTATGTTTACAAATATTGCTGTGTCTAATCAATCCCACAGAAACGAAATCCAAAGAATTTTGAAAATTTCATTCTATATTGTGCATTTTCAAACCTTATTAATCCTGAAGCATGTGGCATTAGTAATAAGCTGATAACATTTCTTGTAAATCTTCGTACATTTTATTTTCTTCGGGCTAGTTATGTATCGCTCCATGTTTATGATTTTATTATTTTCTACATGTTTTTCTTTGTCGCTATGTATACTGCGTAGATAATAAGAAAACATGTCTTTTTATCGTTTAACATGTATTTAATCTAGATCATTATAAGAATAACATAATTATAGTTGTGAAGGTATATTTTTTATGTATTTAATCTAGATCATTATAAGAATAACATAATTATAGTTGTGAAGGTATATTTTTTATGTATTTAATCTAGATCATTATAAGAATAACATAATTATAGTTGTGAAGGTATATTTTTTATTGTTGAAACCAAGACACTCCATTCTAAATTGACTCCGTTTGTCCTTAAAAATTATAATTATGAGACTACTGCAGTTACTGATTCAATCGTATGCAGAAAGTTTCCCTTCATTCATAAAAGCGCTGAAAGGAAGAAATGTTATGGACAAAAACTAATTCTGTATTCACAACATGCAAGAGGGGGGGGGGTTGACATTCAACTCGTCAACTTAATATCGATGAAGAGGGAAGAAAGGTTCTTCATACAACATCAGATTTCAACACGAATGAATAATACCTTTATTACATACAAGTACAGAACAATAAATTAAGCATAGTACTACCATACAAGTACCCCCAAAAATACTGAAATCCCAATTTATTATTCCCACAAAAATCTTAATATCAGTTGATAAAGAATTACTAATAATGTAGAATATCAAAGTTGAGATGTATTCACAGAGGCCAGTTCGAACCCGCTATGAATGCACAAAGAGAATAAATCTCAGTGAGTTTTCACTGAGTGTTTTAAGCTGAATTACATAATTGTTAATCATATCAAAGATAGTTAATTGACCAAGTCCACATTCAACAGAGTGATGCGTGGAGTGACTTAAGATGTATAACAGTGAATAGAATGTAGAAAAGAATCCAAATCTGAGCAAAATATGATAAAAAACAGTTATATTGCTGCAACATTAATAATGATTTAACACGTTGAAATGGCATATTAGATTAATAAAATGTTATGTAATAGTTGGAAGAACACTCATTGAAGTTAAATGATGTAAAACAACCCCCAAAAGTTGCATAGATTTTTAACTAATTACAATTTTTCATGCCAGTGTTAGTTGTACCTTTTTGCCACAATTACAATCTCTTGTGGTCTTACAGGTAAGGGAATGTTTCTTCAGAGTCACCTTAGTTGATGTAGCAGCTTTTGACTTGAAGTGAAGACTAAAATAGCATAGAAAAAACACTTCATGATGCTTGTTGAAGCAGAGCCAGTGGTCAGGCTACGAAACCAAGTATGTTGATGTGGTTAGATACGCTGGTACGGCTGAACACTGAAACTCAGAAGTATTATGAGTATTTCATACGATGAGTGGCGAGGCCAGCACGGTTGACCTATTCAATACAAAATTGCAATACGTCACATTCCCCCCATTTGCTACATTACGAAGGTTCGAAGTGAAGTGAGAGTGACCACACGTCCGTCTTCTCTAAAGAAAACGTTTTTCGGCTGGAGTGGGGAGAAGTCACGGAGGTTGTATTTCTTGAGCGTGTTCATAAACTTCGTTGCACTGCACTAGTCAGTGTACAAACTCTATTCGGTTTGTAAAAAGAAATTAATTTATCTTGTTCAGTCAAAAATTAATCAGTCTGGTTCTTACGACGTGAAAGAGAGTCAGATAAAATTGCTCCAATTAGCATACCCCAACAACAGCATTAACTCCAACAGCATACTCATAGCCAACAAATACCATGAATTTTGTTCAAGGTTCAAGAAAAAATATTTTCGTTGATACCCCGATTTTATAAAACAATTAAACCTTAAATATTATTTTTGAAAACGTACTTTGTGGATTGGACGAGCGAATGAGAGATTGATTGTGAGAGGGAATGAACTTTCGATGAAGCATTTAACGTTGTATCGCGGGTAGCATGCACCAGGCGCCTCATTGTCGCTTTTGATCACTTCATCTTCTGAAAATGTGCAATAGTCAGGCTGGATCCGCTTCTGCAGCTACTTTCTGTTTGGGAAACGATCTTTCTCGGGAACAGTTTCCAGGAGCTCTTGGTACAAATACTCTTGTTTCTCAGTGCATATATTTAATGCGTCCTTGGAAGTAAAAATGAAATAAAAGATAAATACGAAAAAATAAAGTTGAAATACATGTTCATATTAGCACTTAACTTACCGTAAAGAACATACTCTAAAAATATGCAAGAGAGATGATTATTTTTCTGCAAATTATTTTGTGTACCATGTCCTTCAAGATAGATACAGTGCTAATGATCAAAACCAACTGACTTATTTCAAACGTTATTTGGTTAAATTATTGTTTTTGTAATATTATTACAAACAAGAAATTAATTAATAAATCCTTTAAGTGAACTTTTCAGCAATTTTCTAGAGACATGATTATTTGGTGTGTCTAATTTTCCAAAAACGTGTGTCTGAAAATTCAGATATAATAATGAATTCAGCGTGAGAATAATATACGTCATTACAAATTGTGTGGGGACGTTTACATTCTTTCATTATATACACAGTTCTTAATCTAAATGTAACTCAGCAGTGTACACATGTTTTCTATATCTAAATAATATACTTACTGATGGAAGTAACTTATAATATACTTACTGATGGAAGTTACTGATGGAGTGAAGGGAAGGAGTCATGAACAATAAAACTTCCAAATAAAACGTTTCTCCAAATCATCAAACAAATGGTCTCTGTTCCTTATTCTTAATAATCGTACGTACGACGTACCTAGAGAACAATCTCTAACGCAAATCTATCGATTGTCAATCATGCAAATCTGTCGGCAGCTGACGTTAAAATTAATGATATAAATGTCAAGTAACACCAATCAATACCAAAAATGTGTTTGAACATGAGGTAAAACACTCATTATTGGGCTTTATAAAAAATAAATCATTACCCCTAATGTAGAAAGAAGTTTCGTTTTCAAAGTAGAATTCTTTTCTCATTTCTTATATGTCAGAAATTATATTCACTTGGTTGAATATGTCTTAGCGTATTCTTGAAATAAATGTAGATTTACATACTACATACAAATTAAAGAAATATTCATTTTGGTTAAAATCGTCGTAAATAAAATAATTATATAGAAAGGTATAGTGGTAATTTTGGAAGAGACAAACCAAGGAGGAACAGTTTAAAGCAAATTGAAGTAAATTACTCAAATTATTGACAAAAGTGTATTGGTTATCTTTGGGCATTGAAATTCGTAATATTGAGATGATTATTTGTTTAATAAACAACAACAAAACATTAATGAATCGAATCGTTTGTTTTTATAGTTGTACCTAAAGAGGACAAAGTCTGTTGGTTTCACAACAAAAATTCTTTGTTGTCGACGATGTGTAGTGATACTTCGGTTTTCGTCCCGAAAGCAATCAGAAATCTGAAACCGATGAAAATAAAGGAATTTATTTCCATTGAAACCAAATTAGACATTACGAAATACATACCAAAGCACATTATATAGAGTATAAGTATAGTTTTCAACGCGAAGATAAATAAGAAAGTAAAAAGAATGAAAAATAAATCGATGAAAAGAATAAATGAAAATTTAATTATCCCCTGCCTGAGGACTTTTAATATCAAGACACTATCTGGGATCACTTGCCTACTTGGTGTTTTGACACACAAGACCACCTTCATGGTCAGTGGACTCATACATGAAAGCTGTTTGGTTCTACCGTCTCCTTAAGATTTCCTAAAACGGAGTAAGGTTTTATCATTAAACATTTTCGCAATTAAAGCTTAGCAAAATTAACAGTAAGGTCACATGGTAACGAAATCAGAGTGTCTCGACGAATTTTCCAAGCAGAATGTCGATGATGACCGAAGTTAACGAAACATTACATTTCAATTCAGGAAATGAATCGGATCATGTTAATAAATTTTTGAAGTTTATAAATAGATCGGGGCTTCTTCCACAAGTTCTCGCCAGGGTTTAAATTTGCCTTTTCCTCTACTTCTTTCCTTTCATTCTCCTTTGTTCAGAATTTATTTATTTATTTTATCTAATATATTAGGCAACTATTGTCTGTCCTTTCCTATCATCTTTGTGTTTAGATATTTGGTGAAGTGTTTTTTAGTGGGTATGGTCGAGGTAATCGGCGAGTCCCGCACACGGATTGAGTCACGTCCACTCTTCCCTACGGTGCGAAACTGCATTTTCCCTCACTTGCAAGGGCTCTTATGTCCTAGACGTTGACTTGCCCTAAAGCCTCAATAAAAAAATACTCTACATGGAGTTCTGTCTTACGTACGAGTGACAATAAGGAGATGGTCGCTTGTATTGAAAAGAGGGCGACGCTGCGTGCGTTGCTAGCAGAAGTCCGTGTGTGTGGGAGCGCTGAGTAGTGGATCCGCTACGCGCCGCCTGACCTGACCTCCATCTGCGCGGCGGCGGCGGCGGCGGCACCCGGCCTCCGTCCGTCCGCTCACTCAGTCGGCCGCACGCGCCGGCTTCTTCTCCGCAGCAGCAGCAGGTGGCACTCGGAAACAGCTGCGCATTGGCATCGGACTCAATTAGAGATATCAAAATACTCCTTCACATGTAATATTCATACACTCTAAAAGGATATTCTATTTATTGATAACTAGCATTAATTCTTCGCACAGAGGAAATAACTGTGATCACATTTTAAAACAAGCTTCAAGGACTCGTTGCACGCCCGACAACAACAAAAAGTGAATAAAGGCAAATTTAATTCGAATTTTTGAAAAAATTGTTAGGAGATCCACTGGGACCAACCCCGCAGAACACGCCTGCCAAATTTTGAAGTTCGAGACCCTAAAGTCTTCAGGCGATAAAATCATAATAAGAATATCAAGTTCAATTTGAAAAAAAAAAATCTTGGTGGTGCACTTAATTAGGCCCTTCCCGAAGAACGCGTGTGTCGAACTTCGAAGAAGTCATTTGGTAGTCTTCCTCCACGTCGTGACTATTTCTAAGACGCACTTAATAGTTAATAAAAAAATGAAAATTCAAAATCAAAACATGAACTGGTCCCCTTGTGTAGAATTCTTGTGCGAAATTTTATAGTTTTTGGCCAATCTGTCTTCACACTAAGAGGCGAACACACTAACACATTAACTCTCTTACACGTACATAATTTTACAAGCTTTTGTTTTACTTCACCCATTAATTAGTTTGTATGTTTGGGTCAAATCTTGCAACTGAATTTCAAACCAGTTACCCCTCCCCAACCGATTGAGCTGAAATCTGGCACACATATGTAAAGCCGTTGACAATGCAATATTATGATGTCTAACTCAAAATCATTTTTTAAATTACGATTTTATTCCGAGATAACTAGCGGCGAGAATTCTAATCTTACCATTACGAACAGCCAGGGAACTAATAAAAGTAGATACAAATTAATTTCAAAGGAAAGTGATAGGTTGGGAAGTATTTGTCGAAGAATGTATTTTCTTTACAATTCGCGCGACAAGCTTTTTGAAGACAAATAGTTCAGCATATAACATTAAATCATGTTTTGGGATACAAATAGAAAGTACGTTTATTTATATTAGAATCTACTTATATTAAAACTGTATGGACGAATTAGCATTTGGAATTGCATTGCCTTAATAAAAACCTAAACTAATTGTGTTCATTTTGGTAGATGGCTTAAATAAAAGCGTTTTTTATAAAGGTTTTTAATTTATTATTATTTCCCAGTTCCTCGATTGTAAGAATATACGTATAAATGTGGTTCTGGTATCATGTTTTGAGGTTCTGGTTCCGGTTTCTGTAGCAGAGTGCTTCCACAATACATTATCTAAATAAGGGCGAACAGAAGAGCTGAAGCTGAAGCTGAAGTTTAACGAATTTCGTTTAAGCTGAAGTTTAACGAAATACTAGAGGGGAGATTTTTTTTATCCACAAAAACCTTAACATTTTTATATTTTTTAAATTCTTGCATAAGCATACCTACGCTTACCCGGATTTTTATTACACAAGCTCATCATAGGTTCTTCGGATAAAAGGCTTTGGAATTTTAGATCTGCGTTACAGATTGTGCACGTTGATTTCAAAACACGATTAGATTAGTCAATGGTATAATATTATTTACAAACTTGTTTGATTCTCTTAAAATGTATTAGATCTCGTACACGAGTACAATTTTGGTGAACGAGCGCTAAGATTTCGAGATTCATGTGTCACATCAATAAAAGTTTAATATCGGTTCGAAAGTGACATATGTAGATAAAAGTCATATAAAATACCTTTCTGACACGTATTGTGAAAAGCAGCCAAGTTTTGATGTAATATATTGTACATTATAATATATAAAATTCTGTATTATAACAATATTTATTGTATACCAGCATCAATAATTATTACAATGGTTTCTTTTAAAGACAGATAAAATATATTTTTAAGATGAAAATTAAATTCATGTAATTCTGTTCATTTAAACAAATGTCAGATATGTTAATGATTTAATTATATTTACACGTCTACTACCTTAAATATATGATTAAGTTAGTGGCGCTGCGCTACTGGTGAGTATTCCACTGTTACTGAGCTGTTTCGAGGGACCTTCCGCTCACCATCTGTGAACTCTTGAAGGTTGTGGACGGAAGTTACACCTGACCCATGAGGAGAAGCACTCATTTTGGTGATATGGTTAAAAACAATAAGTTTAGTAATAGTTGAAAAGTGCACAATAGGTTGTACCACAAAACTATTGGTGGACGATAAAGAGTCAGAGCGTCAATGTAGTCATCAAGATATAATTTAGTTCAGTGTACAAATATTGTACAGTCACGACTTACCGTTTAAAAATTCTCTATGCTGACCATCAAGCTAGTATGCAGTAGCATCCCTTCCACCGGCGAGAACAACTTACTCACCATAATGTTCGCTCAACATGGTGACATTCATCCACGGCCTACTTTATTACACGTAGTAATACTCGCTCAACACTTGAAGGCGCCACTGAAAGTTTTTTCTTTTATTGTCGCGATTGTTTGATATTAGATTGTCGATTTTCTCCACTTGCATAACAAAAAGGAAGGTGCCTCCTTTTAAATCAATCTAAATTCAGTATAATACAAAATTCCTTTTGTTTTTTGCATTTGATACCACCTAATGTGCCTCTATCAGATAAATATATTGTTCTCCTGCTTCCGACTGCTTGTCCGTTTTTCTTGGACCGCAATGTCTTGTTAACTTTAATTGTTTAAGACCGACACTTACGTTTCAAATGATTATGATGATAATGAAAGTTAAAACTTATCTTACTTCGACTTGATTTATTTTTCCATCCTTATCTTACCGAAGAAAAAATTAAAAGTTTTCTTGTTATTATTGAAGAGAGTTTTGTGTTATTTTCGAATATTGAATATCTTCACGTAGCTATCTTCTTTCGGTTCGCAATTCGCACGGAATGTTTAACTCGCACGGAAAAGGAATTGGCTAATCTCGCCGTAGATGATATAAAACTAATTGCTTATACATAATTCTTATAACATATCGCACCACTCTAAAGGTGTTGCAAAAACAAGCTAGCGGTATTGCTCTTATCAATAAATTCACATTGTCTGCCTTGTCATTTTATTATATGTTTAATGTAAGTATAAAAATATTTTGATTCAAAACTGAGGATGCCTTCGGATATGTTTTTCTTTCCTTATACATATTCCGTGTTTTATCTGCACCACACTATTTTACTTGTGTTACGAGTATTAATGTCAATAAATTGCATTTCTGCTATACCTTTATTTTTTTAATCTTCGGCACTTCTTTAACTCCATTAGTTTGTGTTATTAATTAGTGAAGTCCCCTGTCCTCCAGGTGGAAGAATCCCCGAATATTCAGCAGCTCGCGAGTGGCGAACTCTGTCACGAAGGCGCCATGGAAAATGCATGGCTGCCAACGCGAGAGAAGTTGGCGACGGAAATAGTACCCTTCTGTCTCGTATTATAAAAAAAATCCGCTCTGAAAATCTCACATATAATTTCTTTTCGAAATGTTCTTGAGTCAGTTTGATTTTAAAAAATTCCACAATTTTCATGTACTACAAAACAAACACAAATGACAAAAACTACAATCTCTGTAGCATTCTGTTCGTCCTCATAGTATATGAATTACATTGACATTGCCGTAAATTGCTTCCGAAATCGGAGAAAACGTCTCTAATTGAATAGAAGATATTTGAAAGGAAGTTTGTATGAGGAATTTATTTGGGTCATTTCCATGACACTAATTGTTTTTCTTCTGTCCTTTTCCTGTTAGTTATTTATTTGATGCATTCTATTTAAAGATAATATATATATATATATAATTTGTGTTGTAAAGCTATAATTTTTAAATGGAAATGCTCCCCAGATCCCTCTCGGGTTAGCTCCCCATCTCCTTGATTGCGGTC
The DNA here is from genome assembly GCA_002313205.1 of Laupala kohalensis. NCBI lineage: Eukaryota > Metazoa > Arthropoda > Insecta > Orthoptera > Trigonidiidae > Laupala > Laupala kohalensis. The sequence goes on from NNCF01129330.1 coordinate 52,216, forward strand.
CCGCCACTGCTAGTTAGTAGAACGTGAAAACTAGGAAGAGGCATTTGGAAATATCACCAAAAATCTACGCAATGCGACGGATAAACATTCACTAATAAGATAGTTTGTAGCAAATCTGTATTTAAATTTATGTTACGTTCCCCACGCCATATTAATGCCTTATCTCTGCTACTGAAATAATTGCTCTTAGTTGAGACATCTGAGATATAATTTATGAAAGTAATATAAATAGTTAATTTATTTCTCACCGAACATGTAAAATCAAAAATATAGATTTGCTACAAAAATTCTTGGTGGCAAATTTTTACCCAAGAGATTTTATTAAAAAAATAATAAAAAAAGAATTTAGACAATACTAGTTTAATTTTATTTCCAAACTATTTTTCTAATATCTTGCCAATATTTCGGTACAAAAATCCATTATAAATCTCCAACCACACGCTAAGTTCGTTTATTTCCTGGTGATGAGGGATTTTACCTTCAGCCAGCATTAAAAACTCATATTTGTGTGTCACATAATAATGTGATTTCAAATCGTGTCCTGGACAACTTAATGACTCCACGAGTCACAAGACGATTTCGAGTGTCGCATGTTTAAATGAGCACATTTGTCCTTTCGAGCTTCACCAAGGAATCCAATGATTAAAACGAAAATGGGAAAACTTTTCTCAACATTTTGTCGTTTCGGTAGGCCACTCCGAACTGGTATATTGCTTCATTTTCCAAAAGTGTAATGAAGTTTTATCCATGCTGAAAATTGAGAATAGTTTCGTTGTTCAATACCTTTAGCAAGAGATCGAAAATTGTACAATATGAAAAAATATCTCTTAACTGAGGTAAATAAATAAATAAATAAACTTTATTGTCAAAACAGCAGTTACAAACTGCGTATGTCCACGTGGAAGACAATAAACTAATTTACTCTCCGGAAGCAAGCAAGGGACAATCCCATCAATTCCGATCAAGGACCCTAAGGCTGAGGGGGATTTAACATTTCAACATAACAATAGTTCGACACGTTTTCTAATATTAACAAATACGAACAAATATTATATTTAATAAAACAGAGAAGTCATTTCACAAGTAAGTATTATCATCAAGTTATAAATTATTGCGAAAGTATTATTGATAATTCGTAACTATTAAATAACACTAAATTCGCTGATAATTATTTCAATTGATGCCGTCCCTAGGATCGAACCTGGCGAATCTTTATAAAAAAAATCCGCCTGTACCCGAAGGAAAACCGGAAAGAAACCCGGGCCAGGATGAGGTTACAGAATTAATGTACACAACCGTGCCAGGGTTGAGTACATATGCAACTAAATTTATATGAATAATAAGACAAAATACTAGCGTGCAGGAAAATAGTTTTTAAATTGTTGTGAGATATTTTGAAAGTACTACGACGATGGCGTGATAAAATACAAGACGGATAAATTTTTTTCTTAAATAAATTATTTTACAGAGTAGAAGCACTGGTGCAGAAGGTAGCTTTTAACCGTGGGTTTCATGAGATTCAATTTAATAAAATATTTTATATTTTTGGGCATAGAATTATTTAGAACCATTCCTGAATTATACGGCCCTTTTTGGCAAAGCGCAGTTGATACTCTTGGACGATGAATATTATACCTATTGCGAGTATTGTGTTCGTGAACAAATCTGTTTTGTATGAAACAAGGGTGGTGCTTCAGTAATTCGGTCTTAATAAATACGACAGAATCATAAATATAAATACAGGGAAGTGTTGAAATATTTAATTTCCTAAATAAAGGTTTACAAGAGATTCGGGGGTGAGATTTACAAATTATTCGAACAATCCTCTTTTGAATTCTGAAAGTTTGGACCTCGGCCCGGAATTACCCCAGGAGATTACGCCGTATCGTAAATGGAGTAAACATTTGCAAAATATACGCAACGGGAAATATGTGAACTAACAATATTAACTAAGATTCGTAATGCGAAACATAATTTACTTAATTTCTAATTGAGATTTTCAACGTGACAATTCCATTTGAGATTGTCTTGAATATGGAGAACTAAAAACTTTGTAGTAGTAACAGTTTTTAATTGTGTTCCACTTAACGAAAGAGAAACCTGGCGTAAAGATTTAGTGATACTATTGTGAAATGACATAGACACTGTTTTGTCAGTGTTTACGATGAGGCGATTTGCATTGAACCAAGCTTAGAGGTTAGACAAATCTTTTTGGGCATTGGCGTGTTTACATAGTAGATTAGTATCATCGACAAAAAGAACCATTTTGCAATCTCATTTGGAAGACAACATGTCGTTCACATACAAAGAAAAGAGTATGGGGCCGAGAATTGAACCTTGGGGAACTCCGCGAGTTAGTGGTTTTGTTTCTGAAAGGCAATGCTGAGGTACTTTATTTTTAGTATATGATATTTCGACCACTTTTTATCTATCTTTTAAATAGGAAGTCAGCCACTGATGCGCAAGTCCACGAATGCCAAATGATTGTTAATTCGAAAGGAGAATTTCGTGATCAATGATATCGAATGCTTTAGATAAATCAAGAAAAACACCCTGAGGATTATCTCCATGATCAAGAGAAGTGGTAACATTTTTTAAGAAAGAAAATATGGCGCTGGTGGTGGAAAAAGATTTCCGAAATCCGTGTTGATCGTCAGAGAGAATGTTATTTTTTGATAGAAAATCTAGAAGACGCTTATAGAACAATTTTTCAAGGATTTTTGAGAAAGTGGGTAGTAGAGAAATTGGTCGATAATTACCAACATTGTATTAGTTTCCTTTTTTGTATAGAGGTTTCACTTTAGCTCTCTTAAATATGTTAGGAAACACCCCTTCCGATAAAGTACTAATAAATATATTTATGAGTTTATTAGATATAACGTGGGACGAAAATTTAACAATAAATTCTGGTATATCTATTGCTGTTGAAAATTTGTTTTTTAATGAACTGATGATTTTCATGATTTCACTGGCGTTAGTTTCGGAAGTGAACATAGAATGGGTTACGTGGGTGGATATATTCGGAGAACATTCTTTTTGAGATACTGAATTAGTTATTTTACCTACTTCTGAGAAATAAGAATTACACAAATTTGCGATGTTCTGAGGATTTGATACAATTTTGCCATCGTTTAGTAGGGAAACATTTTCTTCGCGATTTTCAAGTGACATGTAATTTTTAACAATTTTCCACGTGGTTTTGGTCCGGTTGTTCCATTTCAGTATCTGCCTGTCATTTTCCATAACTTTATTCTCCGAAAAGTAGTCTATGCAGCTAGTCTTATGTTTACGGAAAGAATCTTGGAATTCGTGTGATTGCATATAGATTTTTGAAAGATGATGTAAACGGCGTTTGTTTTTGGAAGAATGTTTATCCCTTGGGTGATCCATCTATTCTATTTCTTTGTGTTAATTTATTTGCGTTTTATTGGAAAGCTACAGTTGTATTTTAGGAATGTTGAAATAAATACATTGAATTTGTCGTCGGGGTTTTGTCCATTGTGAATATCTTTCCAAGTTTCCTCACGCAAATAATTTGTAAATATAGATAAATTTGGATCGTTAAACTGTCTAGTATACTTGTAAATGAATATAAGTTGTTTCAGTTTTTCTTTAATGGTCAACACTTGAGCCAGGTGATCGCTGTATCCGGCACAGAACACTTCAGATAAATACTAGATTTCATTGTTGACAATAATTTGATCTAGCAATGTTTGATCTGAAGTGGAGAGGCGAGTGGAGTCGTTTATCGTAGTTACAAAGTTGAAGGAGTCGATGAGATTCTTGAATCGATTTACGGGTGAATTTGCGATGTGCATAATGGTATGCCGTTAATTGAAAATTGACCATATTTTAATAGGAATTTCTTATCATTATAGTTCTAATCGCCAAAGTGGACTAGGCTACACTCTTTTTTACTATATGTTGTCCGATGTTAAATCCTTATCTTTAATAAAGATACAATTTATCCCTTTAAATACTAACATAATTCCATCACTTCCTTCTTCAAATACCGGGAATTGTGGTGTAACGACATAACGTCCACAATATTAGAATTCCTACCACATTGTTTATCTGCACTTCACAAGTTTTTAAACAGGTATGACGCTTTCTGTTCTCACGCCGCTGCAGTATCGCAAACAGGTAGAGTTTGTAAGGAGCGATTTAAAAGGTGTATGTTAAACATCGGTGATCCAAATGAGTTCGTAAGGAATCGCGAGAATTGTCCAATATATCTCTGACAAAAGTCTTGTCTGGAATAAGTCTCGCAATTTATTTAAATTCTTGAAGTGAAAGTTTAAGTTGCACTGTTTTATCTTTGAGTCAAATGAAAACGATTTTACTTTATAATCTCAATTTTGATATTCCTACTCGAGAAATAATACGACAGGATTTAATAGACTATCTGATTTTAATGTACTATTTGTTCATTAGCGTGAACTATCTGCTTTTAAATATAGACTTTCCTTTGTCTATTATTTTTCGGTAAAAAATATTTGTTACAAATTATTGTTTCTTACAGATATCTCTTTCTGTTGTAAACGTTCGTGGATATATTTCTTCCGTGTGTCCATGTTTGGAAAACAGATGAGGTACCTTTTACGAGACAAAAATGACGACGAGGTGGTAATTGAATCCGGGAATCCTTGACCTGCCCGCAGGGGTATTGACCGTTACACCTTCCATTAACCTTCCAGTGTTCGCCATTTCTATAGAGACCTGCATTAAGTATCGTGTTCTTTTTATTATATTTCTTATTTCACAAATTGTATCTAACGTACTGTAAAAAGTTTCCGTGCGTGGACGCCAGGCGCTTGCTGTCGCCCACGACGACCCAGCGCTGTGCGCACGGCGCGCCGCTGCTGTCATTGGTTGCCTAGCAACGCCTGGCGCCTGCTCCCATTGGTCGGCCTCTATCGAGGAATCGATTCCCGCCGTCGTAGCGGGAAAGTGGTGCTTCCGGTTGAAGATCTTAGATCGCAATTTGAAAGACGCTCTCAAACAATTCATTTTATTATTCTTGTGTATGGTTACGATACGTCATACTACAAAATTAATTCGAGTACGAGGAAGTTAGCTTATTTTGTTACTTGTATCCTGGGAACATTGTGAATTCGGTGAGCTATTAAACAAAGAAGTCCAGAGCCACAGACCTAATAAATTTTGTCAGAAATAGAGGGTTGGATTAACATTTTTGCAAGTAAATTTATGAGCGTATGACCAACGATTTTGAAAAATTAAGGTTGTAAAAAAGTGAGTATTTTTTTTTTAAGAATCGGGGGAAAAACCCGGCCTGAAGAGATAAAGTACTCATCTCTAAACGCACTTAATTCCTTGACGTTATAGAAGCGATGATTTAGAAGAGGATTTGAAGAGATTCAAATCAGAACACTATGTCTCTGTTGGAAAAGAATGACAGAGTTGCGTGGCAATTTTAGGCGAAGGTTGTTTGAAAGTTTGGACGTTGAATATCATTCTAATTTCGAGTTTGAACTTATAAATAAATGAATGTTTCATAAAACAGGGCTCGCGCTTAACGAGATTTCAATTCCATTGTTTCATAAATGAAAGTTAAAAATAGTTCGGATCCTTTTGAATGCTATGTATTCATTCAGTGGTGAAATAAATGCCAAAATGTAAGTCGAATTTTGTTTTCAAAAATACGGGAAACGTTTTGAATTACACCAGTGACTTAACTGCGGACGAAGTAACACACTTAACTTATATCATTCATTTTGCATCTTAGTATTAGTATTGAGTATACTAATGAAATGCTTGTACGAAATGCAATCCCCAGTGACTGCTCGGTGTTGAACAGTCTTCTAGTTCACTTCCACCGCTAATTGCGCTCCCTTAACCGCCATGAGGTATACGGCTACCGAGTCACCAACTAGAATGTACGTTTTTAGGTCGATTTTTTTATTGGTATTCCAATCATATGTAACACAACGAAGCTGTTTAAATTCAAAAAGGAGCCTTATAGTAGGACATTTCTTGCCCTCTCAGTTTTCAGTAGACCAATCCCAGTTTCGTTTCGATTTTATCGTTATCGTACGGCGTTTGGAATCATTTTTGTCGTGATGCAAAATACGTGTAAATTTCAAAAATTACATTTCTATATCAATAAATCGTTGGAATAAAAAGTTATTAACCATATTAAGCTTCCACCCTGCCACTAGTACGTATAAATATTGGAGCGACTGATAAGGTGTCCATTAGTGGCGTGGGGGCGGGGTGTAAGAGGAGTTTGAAGAAGTTTATTAGGTTACTACCCGCTGGAGTTTTGGTAAACAATGTAGTTTGGGATCCATAATATCGGATCCCTTGCTTCATAACGAAATACGGAATAAGAGAAAATATTTGATGAAACTCACTGCAAGCAAATAATTTTCCCTCACATATAAAAGTAGGTTCATCCAGTAGGTCCCAAAGTGTTAAGTCAGATTATTCAAATGCAAGTTCTTCATCCCAAATTATTCGCATAGATTCGATTGGATGTTGTTGTAATTTTTTATGTATTGCACTTGTATTCTTGGAAATTTAATTGACTTGCAAATCGAGAATGAACCGTACAGACGTATCATGAACAACAATTTTTGTGTAATATTTCTGTTGTTCGTAGATAAAAGAAACCTAAGTAATCCGAATTCTATTTAAATCGCTTTTCGATAAAAAATTAAGCTCTCGTCTCAACAATGCAACGTGAAATTGTAGTGTAATTCTATGGAACATTTTTGAAATTCAAAATCATGCGAAACTTTCTCGCGAACAAAACATAAATTTTACACCCAACCAAGGTTCGCTTCTTGGGCAAGAAAGTGCGACGTCAGCGCTCCACGGGAAGGAAGAGAGACAAGCTACGTGATGCGTACTGCACAAATGTCATCATCATATACATTAATACGCTAATGTCCTCTACATTTCTCGATCCTTTTTTGCGTAACCCGATGCTTCTAGATTCATTTATTTACGTAACCTGATTTTTGATTCCGAACAAACGAAATCACTGTCGTTCCTGGAAAGTAATAAACAATATTCGTAGGGAATCGTTGGTGAGGTCCGTAATGCTCCTTTCCAGAATATAATGTGTTTTATTCATAACAGTTATGTGATATTCTGATGTCCCGTTTACATAGTTGAATTCTAAATATCAAACCAGGTGAAACTTACTTTCAACTAGGAGATGTGGGGGAAAGTAATATCTACCACACTACTCAGGCAAATAAAATATTTTGCTTCATAAAGTTAATCATTTACATTTTCATATAGAATAGAGGTTAGATTGAAATTGAGATATTTTATATAATTTGTCCAACGTAAATAAATTCTGTGATTCGTGTCTTGTGAAGAGAGTTGCTTCTTGTGCAACAGAAGGATAATACAGTTCCTTAAACCACTAACTTCGTGTAAATAAATGAAATAAGTAAGTTATCGCTACAATTATTCACGAGGAATGTGTCGAGTATTTTCCATGAAGTGGTCAGAAAACTCGATGAATCCAGTTCTAGGGAGGTACGAGAATAGATTAGTCACACAGTTTCACATAAATCTAATGTTACAATCGAGATGACGATGTGTCAGATAGTGGATCGCGACTCTACTCGGAGCCGAATTTCCTCCTCCGCCTCCGTTAAGCCTCCGATTTGGTTTAATGAGTGAGACACAATCCATGGAAGCAGAACTGCTTTGCGCCGCTGTGTGAGTGACGTCACTTCCGCTGGTGCTCGGGAGCGATGTACTCGTGGTTCCTTCGCCTCTGGAAAGAAGCAACAGCAGCAGGTGCCCACGAAGAAGAGTCCACGACGCAGCGAATGCCACGAAAACTCCGCGGCAAACATCGCTCGAATTTCATTTTGTTTCAGCTCATTTATTTATTAGTGACGAAAATTTTAATATGTTTTAACCCGTTTACTCAAAGTCATCTTACTTCGCCTCGAGAAATGACTTTTGCATTCTTTAAATTTTAATATTTTTCTATTATGTGCATTGCGCCAAAATAATTTGGGCTATTCTCAAGATAACTATTTGATTTATATATGATATCTATGACGTTTGTGAGAAATAATTATTTACAATTAGGTAATTATTGTATATTCAGTTAACTTAACTTGAAATAGAATAAACGCTTTAGTCAGAACCGAAAAAGCGTAAGTTGTCGGAAGCTGCTTTGGAAAATATTTTTTCTGTTCTGTCTTGAACTTTTACTCTGTTTCAAATAATTTATAACGAATTTTACTTGTCTGCTAGGATATTCCTTCTGTCGTCCTCAACACATTTGATCCTTAATTATACAATACACGCAGGCTCTCATCACGAGGTGGCGAGTTTCTTCATTATTTCACCTTCCTTCGTAGTACACTCAAAGTCACATTACTTTGCCTCGAGAAATTCAACTTAAGAAAAAAAGGAACGGAAACTGAATGTATTTATTAGTTTATTGTATATTAGTCGCAGTAAATAACTTTATTGTCGTCAACGTGGTCATACGCAGTTTGTAACAGCTGTCTCGACAATAAATTATTTATTTATTTATTGTCGGGATGAGTGGCTTAGTGTTGGTATAGAACCTGTATTCAATGTAGCCAACGCTTTTACTTCGCCATCGTCCATAAGAGTAATGATAAGGGTTCCTCGCGTTCTGTTGGCAATATATTCGAACTTGAATCCATTACCAACCTCGGACACAATTCAATTCTTTTCCTCTTGTGGCGCTATCCTGCATCGAGTGTGTGGAACCAATATTACCTTGTGTCTTTATTTGTTCGTCAGTTTTGTTTTACAGCAAATAGTCGTTTTAGTGACTACTATTAATATTTATTTGCATGTTAATTAAATTCCTTGTGACCACGCTTTTACTTAAATTTTTCTAGCAAGATGTAACGGGACGCTTTAACCTAACATTGTCAGCTGATGACAATGACATTGTGCACCGCTGTCTGCACGCGAGTGAGCTTCAAGGATTTGTTCCGTAGTGGAGGTTAGCAATTTGTTTAAGGCAGCCATATTGAATAATTTTACGCAAAGTATCGTGACTTAGAGTATACCGACCGGTCACTTTTTGGTTTATAATTCCGTTCCTAGGGCAAACGTGACCGCTCCGCTCCCATGTAATCTTAGTTTGGCGTGGACACCGCTTCTAATGTGCGGATGCGCGCCATATAATGGTCATTATTTCTGTATTACGTACCCACGAGGGACGAAATCTACCCTAAGAAGAAATAAAAGTTACTTCATTTTCTTCGTCAATATGAACAGTTTGCGTTTATTTGAGACAAAGCGGAATATTGTTTTAAAAACTTATAACGTCACGCACTAGCTACTACACTGAAACTTTTTAAGTTGTCAGGCAAAAATGTGAACAAAAAAATGTTAATAGTACTGATACTGATAAATGAAGGAATACTGTATTACTTATTTATGGTACTTTTCGATTTGGATATGATTCTATAGAGATTTGTGATATGATTCTTTCATTATAATCGTAATTTGTTTTATAATTTCTCAGCATTGGTTTCAAGGAGTAATGTCTTTAAACATTAAGATGAAACTCTTGGCGATCAAGCTTTTTACGGATGAAAATGATGTATTAACAGTTTCAGAAATGAGGCGACGTTGCATTGCCACACCGTCCATACCATTTGCTGGTACTTTTTCCGTTTCTGAGTTCTAAGAGGATTCTAGGTTTGATCGGTTTGGATGGTAGTACTTAAATATGAAGGTGTCGTTACCATTTGCGAATAAATTAATGAAATTTCCTGGCTTTGCCATCGTAACCAATTTATTTATTAAGATATCAAAATGTTTTCTTTGTCATAATTTCTTTGTTTGTTTTCAATGTCTTTATCGGTGAATCTGAAGGTCGGAAATTTCTGGTAGAAAAATGCACTTTCCTCGCGTCAAAATCATCTTTTGAAATACATAAATTGGTTACCATAGCAAAACCAGGAAATTTCATTAATTTATAGTCGTATATGGACTATAGTAGACATGTAAATAATAGGTATTTTTTAATTTATTTATTTCATATATTAAGGTGAGGTTCAGATCATGAGGCCTTCTCTTCCATCTAATGGGTGAGAGAATTGGGAAGGAGAGATGTTGGGTTGCCGGGAAACTTGTGTTATCGAACCAGCATTTGTCCGAAGTAGGTGAGGGAGACCCCAGTTGAAAACCTCTCCTTGTTTGGCTGAGTTTGTTTCCACGCTCTGCCGCTTAACGGTGTCATGGATGTGAAAACGCTACCACTAGACAACCGAGGCAACATAAAAAAGATATATTTTTTTGCTTGTTTCTGGACTCCTTGACTTTTCATTCTTAGTCGACAACGTAAACAATTAAAAGTTATTTATTCCTTGGAATCCGCTATATACGAGTTTTCTATTCTTTAAAAAGTATTAAAATGATCCAACTCAGTTATGAGACCGTTTTTGAGACAGATTTTTCAGCCAAAGCGCGTATATTTGGTAAGTTTCATCAGAATTGTCAGATTTACTCCCCAAAAAATATAAATAAATAAATATACACTCGTACAATTATTTCCCGTTTATAAGTATACAGTTTACTATTGGATACGAGATGTTGTCCATGAGAACTGCTGGAGCGGAGGGAGGGAATCTGATACTATTGTATCTGCATGCTAATGTTGGGAACTGGCTGGCTGGGAAAACATTTGCTCTCGGCATAGGCATTATACTTGTATGCTCTTGAATACACATAGTGTCGCATTTTACGTATTGTGTTATGTTAACTTCTCGTGTCAACTCTAATATTCGTCTGAAGAATGACAAATATTATGGCAATCGAATTAAATCACAAAACTAAGATGTTTTCTATTGGGGTTATACCCCAATATTTTTTTGAAATATGCATTGAAATTTCCACAAACTGTAGAAAATTTCAAACGTTGCTCGTTTAGATTGAGGAATTTCTTGTTTTTTCTGAATAAAATTTACATCATTGATAAATTTGTGCGCTTATCTTAGATCTTCAACCAAATCATATCGTATTTGACAGCATAGTAATAATTTTCTATTCAGTGTAGTCTGTTTCGTGCTAAAATGTGTTCTTACAAAAATGATGATATTTATGGAGGAGTGTGATTTTCATCCTCGAATGTCGCCTTCCACGAAGGCAACAGACGATGAAATACTAAATTATAAATGTTATCAGTAATTTATGGTGTAAATTCAATATTTGTTTAATGTATAATATTATTTTTTATTATTTGAAAATGTAATATTTCTGTTTGTACTGAATCTTGTCACGGTCCATTATCGTCAGTATCCGAACCCGGGTTCTTTGCCGATTTTCCGTTGCGCATGTTGATCGGATAGATGGAATAGTCTCTTGTTAGTTTCTTGAGTAAATTAGTGTGTTGTTCTTAATGTGGTCATATGCTGTTTGTAACTGCTTTTTTGACATTAAATTAGTTATATTTGATTATAAATTAATTCCTTTTCTGGCAATAAATTATTTAGCACAAAATCTGCTTATCAGATCAGAGTTGAAGTATAAAAACTGCGATAATACCCTTTAAACGTCTTATCGGAAATTAAGAATTGAAGGAATGAGAAATATCTAAACTGTGAAGAAATTAAATGTGGTAGCTTTAGAATTTAGGAATTACGAATAAAATAATTAATTCCAGGGAAAATACTGGCTATATGGCAAGTCTGATATTGAAATCACCTGTTGTATGAGAGGAAACAACTATTAAAATGGTAAATGGATAATTTCACTCTTCTACGACTCTTGTTGGAGATTCGGAAGATGCAATACATTAGATAGAAGATTCTGGGTTTACCTGTTTCTACGTATTCAATACTTTCTTCGAAACCGTGAATAATAATAATAATATAATATTTATTTACTGCAAATGGGCAGATCTTACCCGCTGACAGAGTATAAGGAAATACAATACAAAAAATACAAAAATACATATCACAGAGCACTGAATTAAAAACTCGTTAAATAAATCATTAAACTATATGATCCAATTAATATTAAAGTATTAAATATAAAAACATTTTACCTTGAAACATCTAAATAATTGATAAAAACGTATTGCACAATTTATTTCAATGATGAGACAAACACTTGATTTACCCCTTTCGTGAACTTCATATTTCCCTTCCTACCTTTTCTAAATCACTTACTTCATTCGTATCACTTCACTTCACTACCAACTATCACTCCACTAGCTTCCCATCTACATTAACGTACCTATTCTTCCAGAACTTGCCTAATCCTTTTTAATTTCTCTACTCCCCTTTTCTTGGAGCGTTTTTTAATTTAACAGACGTTGCTGAGCCCGATAGCGCTCCCACGACATCCGCAGGCAAATTGTTCCAGTCCCTGATTGATCTATTGACAAACGAGTATTTTCCTACATCTGCTTTTTGTTTCCTTTCGCGAATTTTGAAAAAATGATCTTGTCTACGCAATCTAGTCGGTTTTTCTAAACACTCTTTGACATCCCGCCACACTGATTCGTTTGAGGTCAGATTTATGATATATTCCTTCAGTGTTTGTCATACGCATATTCTCGTGTTTAATAATGCTTCTCTCTTTATCTATAATTAATTGCCTCCTTTTTGTAGTTAAAACTATAACGTGTCTTTTAAAAAAACAAAACATGAAAGACTGAATCATCCTTTGTCCACGAGTGAAATACGACATGTCAGATTGGTCATTTTCATGCGACACGCATCTCAGAATAGAGAAGGACATTTTCGATATAACGAGAAATACGCAATAAAAAGGCAAAGCGTGACTATGTTGAGGTATATCGCCGGATTAATATGTTTGTTTCAAACAGCGTGACGCACGCAACATTCACTACTTAAACGTCGACGTGCAGAGCTACATGGTACTAGATTCTCCTTCAAACTTTAAGGCAACTCCATACCTGTTATTCCCCGTTCATATTTCAGTTTAATTATTGTGAGATGCATCTATGTAAAATCTTTCGGAATATTATAGAATGTTGAGGCGGCATTGGTTTGTGAACTCGCCTCCTATCACGGGTGACTGTTTAAACCCTAGATCAGGGGTCGGCAACCTTTTTTGGCCGCGGGTCAAAATCAACCAAAATGTGAGTATTAAAGAGATGTTTGGGTCAGAGATATTTTCGACATGGATCTTATATACATAAACACTTAATCGAACTAAAATGTTGTTCTTAGTATCTATTTTCAATTTTTTTATTCTCAAAATGTTTGTTTCATGTTTATGTTTTATAATTTATTTTTATATATTATACTTTATTTTCGGAACTAAAGTAGGTCACTTGAAATTATCAAAGAGGTCACTCGGTGACCCTCGGGTCATAGGTTGCCGACCCCTGCCCTAGATGATCCAAGTAGTGTTTAAAGAAGTGGACGAAGCAAGTTTGCGGCACGTTTTCTCGGTGTACTCCTGTTTCACCTACCTTCATTCCACAAAACAGTTACTAGCCATCGTCATTCAAATATGACCCGCCTCGAGAAGATCCATGAGGAAGGGCATCTGACTTCCTTCAATTCCCCATGCAAAACCAGAGGCATAATCACGTCCTCCATCTCCGTCCTTTATTTAGGGAAACTTCCCTAAAGGCAGACTTCCCCACGAAAGATGAAGGTGATTCTACCAAAATACTAAGCGTGTTTCTAGAATTCCCTTCCATTTCTTTTTGGGTTTCTCTGTGCTTTCCGGAAAATTACATCGTAGCAGTTTATGAAAAATCTGTACAATCTCCATCTGTTCCTGTTGTTTTCTTTCCTACTTTGTTATTTCTCTAAGATATTTTTAAGTCGAGAAGGTAGCTTTTGTAGTTAGCAATTTACTAGTACAGTGTGTTTGCAAATATTATTATTTGCAAAGATATCTTCACAAACTCACTCCAGGTTACAGCTAACAACCTATGAATATTTCTTCAGAACTTCTGATCAGCAATGTTCCTATTATACGACGTACAAATAGTGATATCAATTATTTGATGGGTCAGGAATGTTGCTGTCAGGCCTGTTTGCTGCTATCGTGCATTCCGTGTGATTTAGTTGGTCTTTAATGTGCCATGGTCTACTGATGAAGCAGGCTGTGGATGACGATCATATCAAGTGCTTCAGACATTAGATGTGCGTTAATATATGCAAATCTTCCCATAAAGATACTGACGGATATTATTATTATTTGGTTTCAGCCCGTAGACTAGTTGGTATCGTCTGCTCGTCGATGTGGACTCCCCCTTACAATTCTGAATGAGGGTATACTTGGCAAAGATGATGTCGATGGTGACGTATGATGAAATCATTGAAACCTAATCTGGTTCTCGAACGCGAAACCTTGTGCTTTAGTGGGGTGTACGTCTCATTCATTTCAGCAATGGTAAGTGCCCTTTATGTCATGGGTGATTCTCGAGCTTTCAAAAACATAATTGTTTGATGAAAATATGGGAAGAGATCCCAAATGTTTTTAATGCAGAGAAGTAAATAAAACCATTAATGTTTATCCTATAAAATTCTATATTTTGTTAACGGTCATAGACCCAAGAATTTATTGAGTTGGTTTATATGTGAAGTTACTTATTTTTCCAAAGTTACATGTTTACACGTATACCTACACGAACAGACAGACATTCCTTCAAGAGCATAGCAAAAATGTTAGTGACATGAAAAAATACTATTTTGACAAGGGAAGAGAGAAATATGAAAAACTCTATGAGCCAGCGTTTCATGGAGTGTGGAAGTTCCACTGACCTAACACCTCACGCTTATAAAATAATGCAGACACAACATTATGGAATCACCGCGAGGTATTTCTTTATAAGGCTATACTCGCATGTCAAATCATCATATAAACTAATTCCAGACCTCGGTTACTCCAACAACCATAAATGTTTGATGACATCAGCGGCATATTCTGCTATAGCATTCCAATTTTCTTCTTTCTTAATGATAAGCCATATGATGCTTGCTTCGGAGAGTAAAGTAGTTTATTATCCTCCACGTGGTCATATGCAGTTTGCAACACAATAAAGTTTATTTATTATCTTAAGTAATCATAAATATAGTTCTCATCAACATCTGTGGTTATTTTCCTTCTTCCTTGTCTCGAAATATAAAAGAGAGCAATGAAAGAATATAATCTGCATCCTCTATAGACGAGCGAGCAGGGTACGAAGAGACAAGATCAATGACGAATCGATGACACGATTCATGACACCCCTGTCTCAGTCCCGTGTCCTAATAATCAATCTCCGCATACTCCTTCTATTCTACATGGTACTGACATTTATCATTGATAATGTTCACATGTATTGGACCAAGAACCGAACATTGGGGAACACCGAGTTTTACGTTGATGGTACAAATCATCCCGAACTATTTTCCACACGTAGAGAATGTGCGGTCAATAGCTTCATCTTCCCTCGTCGACCTATTTCTAGTCTCCGCGAATCGTAACGTAGTCACTGAGTTCATGTTCTATATACTGCAACTTATGTTCTGAGGTAAACAATGTAAAACAGTCGACGTAATCTTAAGTGTATTAGCAACTAGTTTTCTTGGTATTGGTTCTTGAATCAAGACCGAAAATAAATCTGACCAAAATCAGTGGCAGTTTTAAGGCTAAAACCCTGCCTCCCCCCCCAAAAAAAAAGTATTAGAGAACATTAAAATTTTTTGTAAAAAATATATTGATGGTATTGGTGCGTTTTTATCGGAGTATTTAAATAGCATAGTAAAAATACAATATTATAATATTGTACATTGCCCTAAATTAATGTAATTTTTCTCAAAACTTTCCGTATCCCCAGGCACCTCCGAATATCTCTGCTCACCATCCCCGTTGCACATAAGATCATGGATCCGACACCATATCGAGTATGTAAAAACAAGACCAGTACCAAGACTGTATGGTCTTGGTTGAGTGCACAACCAATCGTAAAGAAATTTATAATATTCCTCGATGTTCCACAATGGTTTTCTTTTTTCCCATATCTGCTCAAATCATTTTTGAGCAGGTTCGACGCTTTACGAAGACAATAACAAAAAAAATTTATTTGGGGTACATGATTTTTTTTTTTTTTTTGAACGGTACTAGTGTGACCTGATATTTTGCAAATTTCGGTTTGCCACAGCTTCATAACGCCATCTTCGCACGTCCGGAAATAAAAAGATTGATTAAAAATTTTATCTTCCAATTAATTATGTTGTAATGAATTATTATGAAACGTTTCGGATACGTGAAGGAAGTACACAAAGTAATGTATTGTTTTATTTTTACACTGCATTTCTGAAAAATTTCTATTATTAAATTCCTGTTGCAACTTATAAAAGTGTATAAGAAAAAGAAAGGAACACTTAAACAATTATTTGTGATACTATTACACATTTATTTGTTAAATACTTTCTTTTTGAAAACTTACCTCTTTCCTTATTTAACAGAAATCTTCCATAGTTTGAAATTTTTCAAGTAATAGCGCAGTGAACAGTATTAAGCTACGGTTACTTTTTTAATACTGACAATTAATTTCCTGTTGTCTATGTTATACATGTGTGTATAAAAATTATTGTGGTTGTCTAAACCAAATACAGTTTATTTACATATTTGTCAGCATACAGAATTGTATTTTAAATGTTTTGCCGTGTCGTATGAGTGATTCAGCAGTATGTTTTCGCTTTATGCAACTTTTATAGCAAATTAAAATCGTACTTCGATGGAAATTTTTATCATTATCTTTATAGTGGAAAGTTGAGGAATGCTGCCGTCAAAATCTTCCAACACATTCACCCTTATTTGCATTACTTTCGTTTGTAAAGTGATCGAAAAATAGACACAATTGTGATGAAGAGGATGATTAAAACTCTAAAAGAATTGAACTTCCAATGCAATTAAATGTAGTTTTATACTTCCTCCGTTCTGAGAAAATTTGATTATAATATTTTGATGGACAAAATGTCCAGCGAATAGCAGGCGAAGCTAGAGTTTCACAATGTTCGATAATATAAAACTCATTTGCCTGTGCTTTGCGATCATGATAATACGTGTTCTTTGTTTCACCATGAATTTTCAAACCCAGAAAAAGAGAAGTTAATCTGGGAAGGGGGAACGAATTTTTCGTGTAATTATTTTAATGACTTATTTTAATTATTTAACTTATTCTAAGAGTCACTTCAATTTTCGTAAGATACTTAATCGTATAACGTTTCGTGATGATTAGAGACAGACTTTCCTTTTTTAGGAGAATGGGACTGTTTTGGACATTTTTTGAAAAAGAAGAATTGTTGCTCATTTTGTCATGTGCAGAGATGAATTGGTTATGTGAATGGTATTTCGTAGCGTTATTGAAAAAACGAAGAAGACCTATGCAAGGTTATCAAAATTACATGTTCTGAACGACCATTACTTCGTTTTACGATTCAAAGAATACACCTCAAAAGATGTCTGCTTTACTTGCTAGTCGTGAGCTAACCTCCCTCTCCTTCCTCACACATTACATGAATGGTGACAAGTGGTCTAGAGATGAACCGCGTCGATTATTGACATATCGCTCATAAATCAAGTGACTCCGTGCGAAGTCGCTGTGCAGTGTGTTAGTGTGGCGGGGTGAGTGCGGCGGCAAGTACGAATTCCCCGCGAAGGCGAGCGATGAGGCCACGTGTCTCCGTAGGGCCATTCACGTCACAGCTCTCGCCGTTGGGTCGGTCGGTCCACTTCGTTCGGGACGTTAGCCTCTGATAGCGTGCGCTGCCGCCGCCGCCGCCGCCGCCACCGCCGCCGCGTCCAATGGTAAACACTAGCATCGCAAATGGTAAGAGCCAGAATATACCGCTATAGCGTTCCTCAGCTCCACTGCTTCGATCAATACCACTCCGCCATGGATCGGTGGGAGCTGCAGGGGACGCGGGCCAGCGACGGTGCGGGGTCGGCTTCGAACGGTCGTGACGAGAACCGAACCCGGCCCTTCACACGCCTCCGCCTTGTCCAAGATCCACCACGAATAATTAACAGCGATGTGCGGAGCTCGATAGTGGCGCTCGCGGTGAACAGCGGGAGGTAGCGCAAGTTCTGACGGCGACCGATGCGTGCGAGTCGGGTCGCGGGCCGCGGGGTGGCGGACGTTGGATCGTTAGGCCCCGAGGAGGTGGCGGCGGCGGCGGCTGCCTCGATGAGCCAGAGGCGAGGTGGGGGCTTCGGGAAACGGGCTGCGCGACGTTGCCACTTGGACCACTCTGCGCGTTGCCCGGCGCCTGCGGACTCCGCGATTCGGCAACACTGGGACTCTCGTCCGAGCCATGCTACGCTGCCTCTCGCCGTGCCACGCGACCTCGAATTTTTGGGGGACGCTCCCCCGCTTGGGTTCCATATCATTTCGGAATGGAAATTTTCAATCGCGACCACATAACTTGATATACTTTGGGACAGCTGTGTTGTTGGGTTACATTGACGCGAGGGTCGCAATTATGGATTTAACAAAGAAATGAAATTCCGCAGGCGAAAGCGAATGGCTTTGTTTATGAAGTTGCAAGTCCCTATCTTTCGCTTGGCAGGTTACGAATATTGGTTTTGCTTCGGGGTTCTTTATGGCAGCTCGCGGTGAATAATTCATGTACCCTCCTTCCAAGGAATTTATGTTGTGTCCTAGAAAATTGATCTGAAAAGTTGAGCATCATTTCTATTTTCATGATCCCTCAGCGACTTACATGTTGTTTTATTACATATTTCAAAGCGATATATTTTTTGCAAAAAACAACAACAACAAACTAGTTTCTATATTCACAAAGTATAAAAAATTGTATTGGCAATATTTTTCTAAAATAAAGCAATACACGTATTAACAATATATCTGACTACTGTGTATTTAACAATTAGTTGGAATTTCGTGTATCCAACTATTAACCTTTTCTTTCACACTATGTTCAGTAGTAGACGAAATGCTTTGAAATCAGCGTGTTTAAGGTCCAAAAACATGTGACTTGTGCGATTCGTTCCATAATTTGACTGCACAGATAGGGAAAAAGTTTTACACACCCTTTTCACGAATTTAATGTTCCTAATTTTTTGCTGCAATGTACTTTTCTTCTTATTCTTTTTTATTATTGACTATATTTTTGTGTTTGCTATAAATCTTCTACTTATAATGTATAATATCTTACTTAACTTGGCAAATAATTTGCCACAACTATCAACAGACACTCATAGAGGAGGCGGTGAATTATGAATGTAATATTATGAATGTAATATTATGAATGTAATATTATGTAAACTGTTAACTAGAATGAAGAATACTATGGTGAAACATGCTTCTGAAATAAAAACAAAGTGAGTAATATAGTTTTTAGTCCACAGTTCTGATGTATAAGTATTTTGTTTACTCATTATTAACACCTGAGTATGAGCTAAGCACTGGTTGAAATGTCGTGTTTGTGAATCCAATGGAATCAACTCCAAATGTCCTTATATTAATTAATTAAGAACTACTTAGGACATTTTACTAATTTAAAATAGTTGACGAAATGATATTGAAGGAATTGTATAAGTAATGGAGTATTAAAAAGATCGTGCGCTATTTTAGCACAATTTAAGTTCGTAGCTTAAACGATAGTTAGATAATTTTTTTATCCGTAACTATTGTCTTATACATTATTTAATTGTATAGATTTCATGACGCTAAACGTAAAATATTTTATAAGGAAAATAAATAATTGGTTCGAGATATTCCTCTAATGTAGAAAAGGCATTTCGAAGTCTATTACCCTCAAACGAATAGTTTGAGATAAGTAAAGCAATAAATTCTGTACAGCAAAAGTAATTGTGTAGTAATAACCTTTTTACAGTGTATTTGCGGAGATTTAAACCGTATATCTTTTTAAGGCAGTTATAAACGAAGGATTCGAAGATATGTTGACATCTCCCACCTAAATTACTCATTTCAGGACGAAATGGTATAACAGTTCATTAAAAAAGCAATATCATTTGAATTAATCGATCACTACAGCAATAAATCTATCTCAATCATTGCATGCACAGTACCTCTGCCTTCACGATTAAGAAAAAGGAGCAATTTATGTGTATCAACGTTTTCAGTGGTGGGATGTTCCCAGAGACGGTAGTACTTATGATGTCTGTGCATGACCAAATTATTGGGAGAGTAAATTAGAGCATGTATGTCCTAAAGGAGAACAGGCTTGACGATAAATGCCGCAGGTGTCACAGTATAGCTGAGATAATCCAGCATATCAACGGTTGTTGTCGCCAATCGCTCCTAATGCTTACACTCATCACCATTGTGTAACAATCAGGTAACCAAGATATCCGCCAGAGTCTTGCCTTATCATGCGGCCTCGTGCAAGTGATGGCAAAACCTTATTATGAGGATATCGCTAATTCAGTTCACGTCATATCAATACAGTTTTAATAGACTTTTTACATGACCGTCTCAGATTTTAATAAAATTTTGTACGGATGTAGCTATCATATTGATTAAGTAAAGAACCGAGTATTGTTGTAAAATTTAATCCCGTTTGGAAGTTACAACAATGTAAAGTTTAAACAAAACGCCCCAAAAACCGCTCTACACAAAATATTTGAATTGCTCTGGAAACTCTCCTAATTGAGATAGAGAGCTGGTAGATGTGTCATTTTACGGCTTATTTAATGATCTTTACAATGATGTCCTACCTGACATAGGTCAAAGAGGGAAGAAATTAACATGTCCAAATCAAACTTTTGATTTTGTTTTCTCAAAGTGCGCCACTTTGAAAAATTTCATATTAATGCTTGAAATAGTTTGTATCCTTGTCAGTCATCTGGGAAAATATGAATGTGGGATGAAAATGAGTTCAGTGTTAAAATAACAAAAGAATGTAGATTTTTTCTCTCAATTCTTGCTGAACACTATTATTATGTGAAATATTCTTCCAGTATGATAATGCAATGTAAATGTTGTCAGATAAGCGTCTCGTTTTGATATAATTATGGAAATCTTAGATGGTGAGGTTGTGTTGATGTGACACGGACCGAACTGGTGCTGGGAAATGAAGAGTCGTTCATTTTATTACCACTCAGTTAATCCAGGTGTCCATCACAATAGACCAGATATGATTTCGTACAGGAAAGCGTTGAATAGTGTGAAGTTGATAGATAGTGTAGTTGCCTATTCCAATCTTACCGCTACCATCGTTAATAAATAATGAGAGTACCCTGATTAGACCTCAAGACGCGGTAGTCCTAGGATGGAAAATACCTATTGGGAATGTGGTCATAACACCAATCGTTCTTCCAATAATAATAATAATAATAATAATAATAATAATAATAATGTTATTGTCAAAAAAGCAATAGTGGAGGACTATAAATAATCAACCACCGGGATCATACCAAAGCAGCTCATTGGTGATATGTTTGCCAACGCAAGCATGTTATGGAATGTGTGTATGCAGAAAACGTAAGGGTAGCTTATGTGCAACTTTAAGTGCATAATGAATGTGTGACAAGATTACTGGAGGCAAATACCTTTATTGGGTACATTATCCCCTCAAGATTCAGTTTTGATCCATGTTCTGAGAGTTCGTGTTATTAAAAAGGCGACGTATTAAACTTTTATTAACGTCTACTATTGTATTTGAGAAAAGTTGGTAATTTTAATAAGTTTTAAACTTTTCTCTGTGTTCGGTTGATTGACATCGCAAATGGAAGAAGCTTCGATGTCGAATATTATAAATAATTTTTCTAAGCCCGTCTCCATTTTTCAGATATCAATTGATTTGTCGTGTTCGTCTTCGCTCACAGTATGATGTATTGATATAAATAAACTAGGAATCATTACAAAGAAGCCTAAGCTTAGTTGGAACGCAATGAAATCTTAGTAAAAAAGAGTTGTTGGAAGAGTTTTAAGTGGCCAAGTATCGTGCACTTGAAGTCCCATAGATGGCAGTCGCTAATCTGACAGATCTGATTGGCTTATTTGGAGTATCTATCTACTGAATCATTCAAAGATGTCTTATTCATATGACAGTGACATTATATTTAATGTTATTAAAAAATCAAAATTATGTCATTCACATTGTATTTATCGGAAGTCAGATACGCAACCCGCAATACACGAGTGTATTTTAGGTTTCGCATTCGGCAAGGATAAGCAATTAGAATTTGCATTCTGGGAATGAAATCATGTAGCAGTAGTATTATTAAATTGATTTATATAAAAATTATACTCTTAAATTAATGATATCGAAATAATAAATTATGAATTTTTGGGTGGAGAAAATCGACAATACTCCCATTCATAAATATGCTAGTTATTTATTTTATCAAATACTGTAAGCTTTATCTTATAATATCTAAGTTTAACTAAAAATTGAGAATGTAAAAAATATTATCTTTTTTAGAATCGAGGACATTTGGCATGCGCTAAAAGATAAAAATAATTTATCTCATACCATATATTTGCAAAGATTGAGTTCAATAGTTTAGAATGTTTGTAAAATTAAATTCCTATAATTTAAAGTCATAAAAGCTTAACATGAATAAAATCTAAACTTTTATATAAAGAACTGTTAGGTCAATATTAGTGTATATATTCTGTTTCAACTACACAGGTTAGTCAATAATAATAATAATAATAATAATAATAAATATATAATCAAAAAAGCAGATTCAAACTGCGTATGACCACGTGTAGGACTATAAACCAATTTACTCTGCAGAAGCAAGCAAGGGACCATCCTATCAAGGGCCCTATGTCAGTTGAAACTATCAATATGAAATGCTTTAGTCGGAATACCTTTTCTTCTTTACGTTGGTCCAATTTTTATGAGCAGTTACATTTATATATTTCTCTATCCCATCCCAGTATTTTACTTTTCCATTTTGTAAATCCCTTTCGCCCTGCTTTGGGTCTCCCTTCGCAATTTTCCAACAGTCTATCGTCTTTTCACGAAGTCTCTGTACGATTTATCTATTCTCTCGGACTTCTATCCTTCCTTTGTTCTTTCACTCAGCTCATTTGAGTTTTAGAAGGAATTAGATGTTCACGTTTGTATCCAATTATTAGGTTTTACTTAATATAACCTGTGCAAACTTTGAAGAGATGAGTGAGTTTTCTTTCCGAAGGGAAGATCCGGGAAAGGGAAGGAAACTCTCGGTGCAATATCCGGCGAACGATATCAATCCTCACAGTCGAGGAAATCCGAAATCACGCTTTCAAATTCGAAACATAATTGTTATGAATAGTCGTCTTCCTTTAAGTATATTGGAATGTCCTCAAATATAGGGAGAGCTGACACAATGTAATAGAACAAGGAAATTTTTTTAGATGTGTGTGTGTTTATTTTTTGCGCTTTGATCTAAGAAAACTCATAATTTTTGTTATGACAACGTTCGTAACAAAACGTGGAGGTTTATTTAATCCTTCTTCCCTCTCCATTGAATTATAAAACTCGTGGTATAAATATCTAATGTGAGTTGCACGTATTGGGATGTATTCAACAAGAAACATAACATAAAAATTAAGAGGAATTAAAAAATATTGAGCTGTGATTTTTTTTGTCTTGTCACTTCATGTTGTGATGAATCTATTTAAACAATATTGCCTGCGATGTTTTTAATTTTTTTTTAAATGTTATCGTTGAGTACCATTATTCAACTTAGAGACTCTCTATAGATAATAATGATTCACTATCCAAATCATTTATTCCTTGTCTGAAAACTGTACACGTGACAAAAAATAATGTGAAGAATTCACAATATATATTGAAATAAATAAAGATACTTTCAATTCAGAAATCCATATCCGTTCTTAAGTCACAGTATTTTTTCTGGAAATACGTTTTTACTCCTAGATTAAATTCAATAGATAATATCAACTATTTCTGAATTAAAATATTAAAATACTTATAGTTAGAGATATCTTTATCTCATATTATGTCATTCTGATTTGTCATTTTGGCTTTATGGAATTATTAACAAATACGGAATTGCATTGAATTATTTAAATAACAGTTCAAATAGTCGAATTATGAACATTTAACAAAAAGAATGAGGACATACTTGAAACAAATAAGAATAAGAAACAATTATTAGTGTGACAACTTCTCTTCGCCATGTGTCCTCCACTTGTCTGTTCCCATGGCGTATGGCTTGGCGATCCCGGTCTCACGTTAGAAGTTCCTTGCACCTTGGAACGTGAAGACTCGTTATTGCTCGGGGTGGATCTATCTTTCCCGAGACAATTCGGTAAATGCTCGGATATGAAAGACTCGTGGCTCGACGGATAACAAGCCACTGAATGGCTCTCTACCTCACTGCGGTGTGAAGTTTGCCAAGACATACGTCTTGGAAAATGTGCTAGGTCAGAATGCGACAGTACACTTCTTTGTCCATTTATCCATTATGTGTATTCGTTTTATTAGATCGTCTTTTCTTTATATTTATAAGATATTTTATTTTTCATTTTATACTATCAAAATATAACGAAAAGTAGATTTTATTTTTGAGTGAGAATTTTGAGTAGATTTTTTTTTATATGTTAGTGTTTGGAGTTGGGAGTCTTTAATATTTGTGTTCGCGCAATTTTCTGATACAAAAAATGATAAATCCACCACTGCCATGGGGTCTTTGTCGGAATTAATGGGATGGACCCTTGCTTACTTGCGTAGAGTAAATTAGTTCATTGTCCTCTGCGTGCGTATACGCAATTTGTAACTGCTCTTTTGGTAAAAATAAATTATTATTGTTATACATAATAGATTGTCTGCCAAGTTAACATTTTTATTCACGTCGTCTCTTACATTTCTTCGAAGATATACTTTGTATCAAAAATATATTTCTTCTACATTGCGTCTCGTCCCAGAATTTGCTAGGTACACTTTTTAATCCGTTTCCAGATATCAAGGTGTTCTTCAGAACTCCACCAGAACGCAGCTCGAGCCATTCGAGGCTTGTCAAGCCACACGCCATGAGAGCAAGTCAGTACACGAATGTCGGCGTGCGGAAGCTGCGGTCGCCAACCTCATTGTGGTATTTGTAAATGGGAAATGTAGCTCATCTACATGGGGCGATAAGGAGATAGGAGTTGGGTGGTAGGGGCTGTTGTTAGAAGGTGGACCGGTTAGGTTAGCTCACATGGACGTGTTATTAGGAGGATATTGGTGATACGACGAGTAGAAGGAGAGTTCGCTATATAATTGCCACAACTATATGAACTGGTACATTGATGTGAAAAACTACAGATTTTTTCTGGCCCCGCATGGAACTCGGAGTGACTTAATGGTGAGCAAGCATGCTAGGCGTGAGCCACCACAGGATCAAACTCATGGACCTCACGGAGCACTAAATTCGTAGTTTTAAATTCCGTAGACTAGTAACGTAAGTGATTTTATTTAATTGGATGGATACGTGTATCAAAAAATGGTCACAGAAATGTCAATTTTTAAAATACGTAATGCACTTATTTAAAACAAATGAATTAGATTTTTACTTAGAAAGAAATATAAAAATATTTATTTAATTAATGCAGACAAATCGTAGAAAGATAATGTTTACTTTGTCCAAGATTTTGTTCAACGACCGATTAAACATCAATTACATACGAGAAATGTTTGTTTGTTTTTTAGACCATTTTCGGTTTTTCAAAGTAATTTGTAGATTTAACTACTGATTTTATGTCTTAGCAATCTAGTTTGTGTAACTGACGATCAAAAATTGCAATACTTATTTAAATTTATAGAGGACTACCAAAATTTTCTCACAAACCACTCCCTCGATCAAAATTCTTTTCCTTGTTCATATCTAAAATAAAGTGATTTTGTCCTCTGGAGCTCTATGTTGTATCTCTGTAACTAACTGTTTTTTATCTGGCATTGACAAAAAATGCATTTTTCCTGTAACATGAAGAATAATTCAATTTTACAAATAATTTCTAAATACTTAAAAAATTCAAAATACATGAACATTTATATACATTTATGAGTGGGTGTCGCGCCTGTGTGCATGTGAGAATGGCGTACATTTCTTTTTACTTCAGCAACTTAGTTTACATCACAATCGAGTTATCATCACTGTTATGTAGTGTATTCGAATCTCAGACGAGTGTCCTGCAATCTAGCGGATTCGCAGGAAAGCACAGGGGCTTTGAGGTTAGAGTACCTACAAGAAGAGTAGCGCCGATGATAGATAATGAGATTGGCGATCAATTGACACATCTGATTGGTGTCACCTCTTCCTGCTTTTCGTGACGCGCCACTTTCCAAGTGTAGGTTGGAATATAAGTTCACGTCAGCCTATCTCTGGCGTCTTCTATTGGGAGTATGCAACTCAATGATTAAACCAACGCCACGGGTTCAACTTATGAAATAACAATTAAAAGTGCGCTTCTCTCAGTCGAAAATTATATTCGTATCTTTGTCAGTATGTAATAGGGGGTAACAGTACGTAATATGATTGTATTTACATTGTTACTTTTGTCCGGGGGGGGGTGTCTTTGGGTGCTGGTGCATCCTCTGACGAGTGGAAAATAAATAACAGTTATTGCAGTAGAAAACGATAAAATTTAAAAGATATATCAGTAATAAAACGTTCACTGAGAATCAGGAGTATACTAAATTATGCTCATTTTCTTGAAATGAATATTTTCTAGAGGAGTTCAAAACTCAAACGATACACCGACCATTGTTCAAAACGAATTCGCGTACGATCGTAGCGTATAGTATAAAAGCCCTTGCCTTCGTACAGACTGGCTCTGCCAAGGACGCAGACGCACCTGTCCGTCTCTGTGTGGTGGTGGAGCCAAAGGGACGAACGAAAGTGATAGGGCATGAGGGGGGAGGGAAGGAAGTGCTCAGTGAGAACTGAAGGGTTGCGAGATTCTACGTTGAGGTCGCCAGGGTGCAGCAGCAGTCACGCGCTGGCCGTCGACAGCGGACCACGCAAACAAGTGACTGCAGCGGTGCGATGAGCAAGAAACAACGCGAAAGCGCTTAAAACACGTATCACCTCAAACGCTCTTCATTCATCTGTGTATTTTTAAATAAACAAAGAACATCAAATTTACAGTGAGTCGCTGATTGAAGTGTTATCTAGAACTCTAAATTTTATAATACAAAACGAGCGATACTTGTCGGTACTCTTGTCCTCGAAACTATGAATTAAGTTTTCGGTGAAATTTACTCGTAGAGGATTTCTGGACTGACACGGTCTTATCTCTGGGGTGGTTCTCAGACAGACTAGAAAAAGTCTTGGGTTTTCTTCTTCCCTGCACCCCCAACGAATTTATTCTTAATGTATGTACTCAACACCAAAACATTCCGTCAAGTGCATGCGTCGGGGGAGGGGGGGGCTACACAGACAGCAGTTATTCTGTACAACACTAGGATTTCAGTATTACCTGTATTTCTCTCTGAGATCTCGGGTGTTAAGTATTTTTTCTGCGCATTGGGGGGGGGAGTTGCAATGTATCATGTATTATCATGAAAAAAAAACCACTTTCCTTGACATTTCCTTTATCGATTACAACTCGGTTAATAGGAGTAATTTACATAGTAAAGTTTAATTCCGGTATTACGTAAATTGAGCGTTACCATAATTTAAAGACTCCTCTACAAGTTTTTCGTGGAAACTGTTGTTGTTTTGGATTGCAGGTTACATTCCGTTACAGATTGATTGAGGTACATCTTACCAGCTAGGAAGTCAAGAAGTGAAACACCTCCCTCAAGATGAATCGACTGAATTTCAAGGATCCATAGCAAATCCTCTTAGCTGACGAATGAAATTTCCTGTGTATATCTAGCAGTACTAATAACTGTTCCGCCGCCACAAGTACGAGTTGCAGTGGGTCAAAACGACCGCCCGACGTTTAGTCAAGTCAACACTGCTTCTAAAAGGGTTTTATCTTTTCCGACTCCACTCGACATAATTCATTCCAATGTTTCACTCCTATTAAAAATATTCATAAAATATCCCCTAGTCTTCGTATTCCCTTTTCTTTTGACTAAACTTTCATCGTACCCTTATAAGTTATTCATAAGTTATTCAAGTTATCATAGGATTATATAAAAGAAAAAATTGAATTTTTATGGCAGCTTAACGTGCTGGAAATAAGCGAACAACACTTGTTGGGAAGAAACTAACGAATTTGAATGTACTTAGTTACCGAAATATTATTATAAAAAAAGACTATGAAAAGTGTATTTAATGAGCATTGAGTAGATCCTTGGTGAACATATTTACAACACATATTTTCTTTTCTTGTTTTCACGTTATACTAATGAGCAAGAAAAGTGATTTATTGCTGGCCAGCTTCTTTCCACATTCACGTTCTTTCTTTGGTTTATCAAGTGTGATTTGATTCACAATTCTGTGACAGTGGAGAACTAAATTGTATTTTAAAGCTTCAGGTTTCTTTTATGATTCGTCCACTTAATATAATAAATATTTTCAATAGATATATAAATAATGATTCAAGAACTATTATTGACGAAAAAAAATACAAAACCTGACGCCGGCAAAGTCGCGAGAACTCAAATATTCTTATATACATTTATTACATTTTATGTGCGTATATTAGCAGAACTAAGCGGCGTTTCTCGGATTTGAAAAGAAACTCAAAACAATTATTACTGCACATTTAAAATTTTCAAACAATTCACGTGCAAAACATAAAAATTAGCAAAAATATTTTTCCCATTGTTAAACAAAGATTCAAAAATTACATCAGCATTCAAAGAAAAATTTGTGTTGAATTTGATATACTCGTAGATTACCCTACTGTGGGTATTAAAACTCCTGTCAACTGTTCTGATTTTTTTAGCTTCGTTTGCTCGCCGTTGCCCGGGATTGTTGGATAACATTCTGCGTTCATATGTTAGTTTACATATTTCTCCACTTTTGTGATGTTAATTTTGAACTTTTGTTAATTACAAAAGTTAAATACCATTAAGAAAAACTACAAAAATACACAGTTTTCAGTGTGTATGCTAATATGTGCGTAATTACGAATTGTTTTAAAATTCAGGCAGAAGGAACATACACATTCCACAGAAATACTCGTAGCTCATAATTAAGACATCTGGTCTTTGGTTTTCATTTTACTTTTAGGTTATGTACTTGAAAACAATGTTCATTCTTCACATCATCTATATAATTTTGCTTTTACGATTCTGTCACTTGGATTATACGTCCAGTGGGCCTCACATAACGCAAAATACAGAATATTATATAACAACCCCGGGCAATCGAACTGTGTCACATTAATGAGCACAGTCAATAGTCATGCGAGTGAAGATTCACATTTATGGATTAGCAACAAATAGTGATTATTTTTCTTCTCTTGTAATTCATCAGTATTAACCATACTTTTCATTTTAATTGCAATAACCCTTAAGAAGTGTCCTTTAAATTTTAAATAATTTCATCAACTACTTCTTCCTGTTTCCATGCAACAGACATTCCAAATAATTCACTTTTATTAGTATCCAGTGAAGTTATCACTTTTTTTAACTTAGGAAACCGTAAACCCATTGTATTGGAAGCCTCCTACGACACATCTAATTTGAACTCAGTAGCCTGACCGACCAATGGACGAGTTGCAGTAGATAGTGGAGGAAAATATTTCTTTTATCATTCGCCGACAAAATTGAGATCAAGGCATCTGTCATTGTCATCATCAGGGCTTGAATCGATATGCATAAACAATCAGAAAATAACCACTCAGAAGATAAAAAGTCCAAATATGCACTAAAAATCCATTTAAATGTACCAAAAAATTGAAATATGCACTTTCAAACTCCAAGTTACATATGTATCTACTTATCACTAAAAATATGCAAGTGTTAGTTGGTTTGATTGAATTACCACTGAGCTCCTTCATAGTTATATTTCAATAATAAATATGTAAATGCTGATTAATACGGAAATTTAACCTAAAAATTAAAGTGTTCAATCAAAAATCTTCAAAAATATG
The DNA here is from genome assembly GCA_002313205.1 of Laupala kohalensis. NCBI lineage: Eukaryota > Metazoa > Arthropoda > Insecta > Orthoptera > Trigonidiidae > Laupala > Laupala kohalensis. The sequence continues at coordinate 82,154 of NNCF01129330.1, forward strand.
CATTTATATGCACTATTAAATTAAATTCAAATTGTCCCTCGAGGTTCAAAATGCTAGAAATCCTTGAAGCCGTAGAATCAGGAAAAAAAACGCAAAACCACGTCAATATCCTGGCAAGTGTTTGTCCCCGGTTTTCCTCCGTGTAGTGGCGGATTTTCCTAGGGCGGGAATGTCATTAATTCCTTGGTTTTATTCATCTCGAATTTTTACTACAAGTTACTTTGGAAAAATAAATGGATAACACTAGGTATTTATTAAATAATTTATTTTGTAAATACTAAATCCGCCACTGTCCATGGGCCCTCGATCGGAATTGATGGGATGGTCTCGAGAGTAACTTAGTTTATTGCCTCCCCCCCCCCCCACGTGGTCATACGCAGTTTGCAACTGCTTTTTTGACAGTAAAGTTTATATTTATATTCATGCAAAATCCGAGCCCCGGTCGTCAAAGAAAAGAAAACCTTCGGAAGTGCTATTACTCCGAGTAAAAAGTTTTTGTTAGTCAGATATATAAAAATCAGCAGTTTTATTTGTAATTTTGATGTTTATTGAGTTTTCTTTCAAAATTAGAATATTTTTTGAATTCTGAAAGAATCTTAAATATTTATGTATGTATTTATATGTACATTGGGGTTAGGGGTTCGCCTCGGTCATTAAAGCTCTTAATATATTGATGTATATATAAACTGTGAGTATAGGTGAGGGGTTCAGAAACTTGATGTGCATTAAAAAATTCACTTTCGATATACCTTGGTGTGTACTCCCTTGGTTTAATACAATTGAAGAAAATTATTATTATTTATTATTATTGCCGATAACTCTTTTCCAAGTATACGTTAATTACACACTCATTACATACACATTACATAAACAAAATAAATTCCACTGTTCACAAATTTCACTAAATTCATCATGAAAAAAATACATGATTACTTTCCGGAGATTTCAAACATTTCAACTTTCACATCGTTTCCAGAAACGTCCTTCTAAATTCAGTCCCCTTCAGCGTGGACATTTGCTCTCATTTGACAAATTAATTTCTCCAAATACTCCATAAAATGATTTGTGGTATAATAGATCTTTCCCGAATACCCCTGAAAGACCGATCATGCAATTTTAGGAAACAACAAGAATAATAATTTTAAAGCCAAGTTTTTCAATAGCGCCAGACATTTCTCCTTGTACTAAGAAGACTGAGAGAAATTTCCCCGAAATTCCTTCTCAGTTTTCGAGATTCTCGATATGTGTATTTCCTCCTCGGAATATTCAGGATGAAATGAGCGTATGTTCACAATTTAAAATTTCATGTTGTAAGTTTTCTTAGAAATTAACTGATCTCAGTTTTCATTATTTGAATTGATTACTTCTATCATGATGATCTTATATAAAATTTATGATGTATTTTTGTGTGGATAAATATGATCAACGTCTATAGATGGAGGGTTTTCTTCAGTACTTGACATTAGATACGATCTATTTTTTAAGTTACAACGTTATAAAACAAAATTATTTCCTTCTGAAAAAAAAAGAAAAAGAAAACTGCTTCTCCTAGCGGATTTTCGGGATGTGTCTTAAAATAAAACGTTAACATACTTTCACTTTGCGGTTGATATTTATAGGAAGATACTCAATATAGGTTTTGCTTTTATCAGATTTATTCTTTCACTGAGTGTCACTCGTTTGACGAAAGAGAAGGTCAAAACGTCTCAGATTAAGTGAAATGTGTTTTATTGTCATTTTCTGTTACAAGTTATTTCTATCGTGATTATGAATATATTATTAAATAAATATTATTTTGAATTTAACCAAACGTTTATATATAATTCGTGACACAACCTGACTACATCCACATCGGAGTTAATTTTTTTAAATATTTACAATTTAGGCATTGCAAAAGATTGTGTCATGGTTTAATTTTTTATTTATACATCATGTAAAATGGTCGAGTTAACTCTTATTATGATTTTGAGATGAACATTTTTTTCTTTTGTGTGTAAAGAGAGAGACTATTAATATGTTTTTCGAAGCGAAACTAAATAACGTAACTTTAGTATGAATATATTTTGAAACAGTCAAATTGTTGAAGAAGTAAGAAAACGTATATTTGTGAGGTTTTTCGAATTTTTTTGAAATATAAAACGAAATTATCTCAAATCTCTTATCAAAACTTGGATGAAGTTATGAAGAATAAATTAATAAATTAGCTTTACTAGCAACTTCTTTTTTGACTGTTTTTGAAGTTTATTTTTTAAATACTTTATTGTATACATTTTATTGAAAAAAATTGTCTGAAATGTTTTTCGAAGTATTAGGTTCATGCTAGCATTACAACAATCTTTTATGTACTTATTTTCGATTGTAATATACTGGCGCAGTGTAAATTGATATAAAGCAATATCATTTTGATTTCCTTTATTTAAATGCTCCCGGAAAGATTAGTCATTGTATCTACACATCACTTCGTCTGAATTCTTCAATGAAACCGAAATTTGCCAAGACAATCCACCTGCCTAGTGAAGCGGGAGACTGAATCTTTTGTTACCGCCGTGCAGTCGTCATCGGAATGCCGGACCGACTCTCGTTTGCTACACGGCCGCGTACGTGACTGCTTGTGTCTCAAACGAAATCGGCAGATACTCATCGGGTAACGACCTTCAAGGTCGTCTGTCACAGGTTGCTTGTTGTTGTTGTTGTTATCTCGCAGCAGCGTCCGTTTCTCCACCGACGATAGAAGGGCGCTTCGCGACGTCGCACGGCCTCCGCCACCGCCGCACCCGCCGCGCACCGCGGGGAGACACGGGAAGCAATCGAACCTTGCGGAGCTTAGTGCTGCGGCCACTCGAGCGCAGCACCATCCAACGCCACGCCGCTTTTGCTGGTGATCGCCATCGAAGCAACCACGAATGCCAAATTTTGGCGGCTGATGTCACGTAGGAATACAAACGGCGCGCTGTTTCATTCGGTCCACGGGATGGTCGCTCTGGTTACGCGTTGCAGGGAATCAGAGGTCCAAACAAGAACAAAGATATGGGGAAACAGAGTTACGTGAGGTATATTCATCTCATACTTCTCATATTTTACAATATTAAAGTAATTAATGTATTATTAAAGTGAAAAAAAAGAACCTTTTCTCCCAAAAAAATATTAATTTTTTTAAAAAATCGTTTTGATTTGTATACGTAACAATTAATGAGTAATACGAATAATAATTGTATAAAGTTGCTTAATTAATTTTTTTACGGTACAGATTTTGTATTCCAGTATAATTCCAAAAAGAAAATAACATTTGAGTACATCACTCCATTGTTTTTACGCTGACGCTTCATTATTACTCTCGGTTCGTTTTCCATCTATATAAGTTTTGTTACGTACGGCCTCGCTCCTCGTGCCTTTCCCCTACAGTATTCCATGCTCTCCGACTTCTCTCGGCCTTTTCCGGTTCTCCCTCTCCCACCACTGCTCTCTCTCTCTCTTTCTCTCTGTCTATCTCTCTCTCCGCTGTCGTGCATTGCTGCCCTCCCCCTAGATTACGCTGACGTCATTGCGCGGGCGGTCGGCGAGCGAGGCAGCGGTGGCGGTGGCGGCAGGAGAAGCAGCAGCAGCAACAGCAACAGCAACGGCGAGCGAGGTAGCGAGCCACGGACGACGAGAGCTTTGCCTGTGCCTCGGCGGTGGCGTACGAACGAACGAACGCCAGTGTTACAAAACAGTCACCATATCTGGCAAAACATGGGCATACTGTTTGAAAAGTATACTCAAAACAATAATGAAACACGGAAATGCCATAAACGTAATGTGGGCGAGACTCGCATAGTCCTGCAGTAGATTTACGTCTAGCAATATAAGTTCTGTTTATCTCGATGAGGGAATATTGTTCTTTCCTACGTTGAACACGACATCATTTTCATGATATGTATAAAATGAAAACCCATTCCTCTTATCTTCCTTTTCTTTAATTCGTACCTTTTTCAGTTCCTCTTTTATTTCAACGTAATTTAATTTATTACCCAAAGTAGCTGAGTAATATTACATCTCAGAATTCTATATTGCGTAATACCTACTGTGATCTACTTTTTTCATAAAATATTATCACTCTCTTCCATATAATTAGGTAACTTCATTGATGTAGCATGAGAATTTTGAATTGCGATTCGAAAGCTTCGCTCGTCGACTGTCAAGTGTCAGCAAAGAGCTTAAATTAGAGCTGCGACGAGCAGAATTCGATTGGCGTGCTCAGAGAAATCTAGCGGAGGAAGGGGAAACTAAAGGAGCTTGTCCTTGTTACGTATATTATAGAGATTTTTTGTGCCGTTAAGTTTAACGGATATTTGAAACAGGCGTTTCGTTGGCAGTGTTGTTAGGTTAGATGGACTATCTAATCAATGTACGAATGAATGAAACATGGCATTAGTTGCAAGAACAATTGGAAATATGAGAGTGGAATGCAGTAATGACTTTTAGAAATTTCAACACGTTAAAATGATTACGAAGAGAATAAAATTTTACTTTTCTCTTGCACACATAAAGTCAAATGAGTTATAATTTTACAGGTTTCATTTTCTTCTCGTTCCTATGAAAACAGGACTGGCAAAATAATAGTATGTTCTCGGGCTTTATCATTCTCTCTCTCTTCCTCACTCATTTTCTCGTTCGCTTCGCTGTTTTGCCAGCGAAGTCCGACCGTTCGTTGGTTCGCCCGCCGCTCGCACCCCGCTCTTCGGTTGTTTTTCTGGCGCGCCGCTGGGCCACTGTTGAGGCCGAGGCTCCCGTCCGCCTCCGCCGCCGCCGCCATTGATTCAGTTGGCTTGTCCCCAGTGCTAGCGAGCGAGCGAAGGGGAGAGAGAGCAAGCGCCGCCTGCCTGCCTTCCTTGCTATGTTCAACGCTCGCTCGCTGCCGTTGCTGCTATGGCGGCCGTGGGTCATTCCACGCTATGGCCTTGCTATAACCTCATATTATACGTCCTCATACAATAAAGTGTTTTCCTTTACCTTCTATTTTTTCCTCTATATTATTGGTAGTATAGTACAGAAAGCTATCAACGTGTTTTTTCTGTGAGGGTACCTGAGCGACTTTGTGCGACCCACTTAAGGAAGAGATTTTATTTTTAAGACTAATAGCCTTAATTTGGTCGAAAGGAGTAACGGACTATAATAGTCACTTGTTGAATGTTTACTGGAACGTGGTGGGGCGTTTATCAGAGGGTACGATGTCATATTTCTTTGAATTTGAGTCTCTGGAGAGAAGCCAAGGTTATCCTCGCGGCACGGGCCAGCCCTGGCGAGTGGCGAGGCAAACGCTCAGCCAGGCCGCTCGCCTGCGTGAGAGCGACTGAGTGAGCGCAGAATCGATATAGGTGGGGGGTGGAGGGGGAACCTGTGCCGCGCAGTGTGCAGCTTTATCCCGCTCCGAGCGCCGACCCACTCGAAACCGCCGTTTCACTTTATGCAGCTGTGAGACGATAACAACGATGGGCTATAGGACACGGGCGCTGGGGAAAATGCCAAATGGGCTGTAGGAAACGGCGGGAAGAGAGATTTTGAAGCGGTCGTCTGCTGGCGCGGCGCGTACGCCAAAAGCCGGGAATGAGAAGGAGCGAAGAGAAAAACGAATTCAAACTTTAGATTCCAACTTTCTTACTTTTTTCATAAATGAACCAATGATAGATGAGCAAGTATTTAAACAGATTAACTTCACGAATATGTCATTAGGTGTTTTAAAAGTAATAAAAGGCTATTTCTGGCGCTGTTGTATACATTTATTACAACCAGCAGTAATCTTTCGCATGAAAGCTAGATTAATCTCTTTTCTGTATGAAAAGCACTTGACGTAATTACTGCTTTATTCGCAATAAGACAGAATATTACGTGTCGATTGCTTCCTCTAAAAATTTATTTGTAAGAACTGTCAAAAATGCCTCTACAAAATATTAAATGAGTCGTGAAATTAATTAAAACTGTATTATTCCTTTCAAGTTGTGAATGTATTTTTTTTCTTTTCACATGAGGTTAGCGTTTGATGCGGGAAACATTGTATGTGCAGTGTTACGGTAGGACGAGCGCCGTTTGTCGCTTGTTCTCTTTGTAGTACGTAATAATGATGCTTCTTCCTTCGGAGCGTTCGATTGTTGAACCTCACGCGCTTTTAGAGCGCTATCTATTATTCACGCTGCGCTCGTGTATACATGTGACTGAGCGTATTACGCTCGAAATATTGTTTAATGTATTTGTTTTGATATGGAATATTAATTGATATATTTATTACTTTATATTTCATTGATTATAATTTAATTTACCACCAGTTAATGTTAGTCCATTGCGTTAACAAAAATGAATTATTTTTAATTCCATTAACTTTAATTACCACAATTAAAAAATTGGTAGACTAAAATTAACTATACCAACCAATGTTTTTCAAAATCTAATATTTTATGTTCATATTCTAATATTTACATCATATTTTGAATACAATAATTTCACTACACAATAATTTGTAATTCGCGGAGCGACTAAAAATTTCGAATTAACGAAATTTAGAATTACCGAGATGGAAGAATTACCTACAGGGACCAAATAAAAAATTCAACTGATCGAGAATTTTAACTCTCTAGAATTACCGATGTGTCACAGTAGTTGTATTTTATGGATTTGTGTAAAATTTCTAGAAAACTAAATGAAGTATATGTCACAAATAGTTTCAACTAATTAATTCTCAGAGGAGTCCCTTATCAAACAAATAGGTTTCAAAATTAAGATAGTGGAATCAAATGAATAATTATATATTGAGAAGAAAATATAAGTGAATCTAATATCGTCGGTACCTAGAATTAAAAAGAGCCAACTACAACGTGGAGAGACGATTTAAATATTTCAAAATTTGCAACTTTCGATTCTAATTACCAAAAGCAAAATTTCAAAGTGTAAAAGAAATGTATATAACTGAAAAACCTAAAATTATGAAATTTTGTTTAATTTTACATCCTTTTACGCTTTTTAGATGAGTTTGTTGTTAAGCTATCTAGTCCAAAAAAGGATCCCGTTCAAGATAGAAACATTGAAAATTTGAAATTAATAGTATTGCCTGTCCAAGACGTTGACTTTCTTCATTATATTTTAGAAGACTAGTAATATTTTGTACATCCCCTCACATTTCTTGTACACATATGATGATTACCTAAAATTCAAATAAAGCAATACGTAAAAATACTATTCAAGATGTCGGCGAAAATATTATTTTTTACGAAAAATGTGGTAAATTATTTACCATAATTTTAGGAGAAGAAATTTTTCATGATTACCAGCACGTATAGCGGTCTAAAAGTACACTGAAGGAAAAATGCGAAAGTTATTCCGATGAATTATACATCTCTTATTTCTAATTACTGTAATGGGGTACTTTGGAAATGAAACCATTACGTTGCAATAAAAAATGAAAACTGAAATTTTCACCGGACATAATCGGAGTATTTATTGACATTTCTTGCACTTAGGAAAGTTGATATCTAAAATATCAGAAGGAGTTTCAATCTTCTTTCCAAGTCTTCAATAAATAAGTGTCTCGGATTTGTGTAAAATACCACATGATACAAATTTGGTAGCGTAGTCCGTATAACATTGAATCATTAAGAAAGAAGACGCTATAGTTTTGTTATAATAATTATTGATTATTCAGTCATAATTATGTTAGGTTATAATTATGATTAAATTATATACATGATAATTTATTATTTTAGACAGATCACTATTATGATAAATACATCTATCCCTTAATTGAAGGGTGAAATCTACTATTTACATCGAGATTCTAAGATTTGCGTCAAATACGTAGTATTTGTTTCCTTTTTTTATGAACGATTCTACGTGCATTAAGAGCATGTAGGTTTGTTTTAATTTCCCATCCTTTAGTATTATTCTGGTCCAAATAAAAATTTATTTACACGAAACATTAATCGAAGGCTATTAATCTGTATGTGTTTGATTGATGGAGTGGGAGAGAAGTATGATAATACGCCAAATATGGTATTAAAAGTTTTTTGAAAAAAGGCTAAACTCGTTTTACGACAGTGAAAAGTTTTGAAAATCTTTTTATGCTTAAAATCAATGACAATAGGAAGCTTTCCATTTTTCTCAAGAATTCAAAATTCCAACGAATGCAAAGCACCCGATCTCCAAATATAATTTTTTCTTTCTACAGATTATTCGATTAAGCTGAAGTTGTTAAATGAGGAAAGGAATGATTAATCGCATCTCCATCCCAATCTCATCCATGTTGCTGTAAATTACAGGCGCTACTCACATGGAGATAATCCGCGAATGAGACAAATACAGAAGACTAAGTATTTTTCGTCCATTTCTTTATCTTCTATTCTTTTCCTCTTAGTAAGGGCGTACCACACCGCCCCTCCCCCAAATATACAAGAATAGACATGATTCATATATAAATTTCTCGGGACTTTGTTCATCAAATTCAATCTACATTTGATTAATTCGCAATGTATTTGGAAATAAAGTTAGTATTGAAATAGAAATGTCGAAATATTATTTTTTCTAGTGTGTCTAGCCTGTACTTATACATAAACAGTATCTCGTCAAAATTTCAACTTCCTATATTGAATTTTTACTTTCTAATGACACAATTGAAAGTATTGTAATCGGTCGAAAGAAAAAAAATTGAGATCTTTTCGAACCTTTACAAATTGGCTCCAGGAGGGTCTATTTTCAAATTTTGACGATTATGTCCAGTGGCGGATCTAGACGGTAATCAAAGGGGGAGGGGCTAACCGGATAGCATTTTGTTAAAAAATTATGGTTTTACGACACAAATTTTATAAATAATATATGTAAATAAAATGCATGAAATAAATAATTAACAATCTGGTATTATTGATTTTATTAATCTGGTATTATTGATTTTACTAATCTAATATTAACAACAATAACCATTAAAACTAATAACAATTAATAATCTGGTAACACTTTTACAAAGTATGCCATTTATCAGCTTCAATTTTATCTGTCATGAGTTCAGGTGCAATCGGG
>NNCF01129330.1:91201-230754 GCA_002313205.1 Laupala kohalensis
CTGTATATGTGTGTATGTTTGTTAAGAATTTTGTTCCCCCGATAATTCACGAACAAATTGATGTATCGAAAACAAACATGAGATTTGACTTTGAATACGTTAGGAATAGAAGTCTATTTCTGAACAGCTCATCCCGACTTCATTTACACCGCGCTCCCCAGTTTCTTAAAATTCAAAATTTTTAAAATATGCGTAGAAACATTTTGACTGCTAATTCACATTTCTGTACGTCGCATCTTGGAGGCGCTGTTTTTATATCAACCTATAGGGCTATTGCAAAGAGTTTAAGGCAGGAGATATATCACGCAATTTGTACTTGGGTGTGCAGATAGTACGTTCAGGAGTGTAGTATGTGATGCAGTGATAAAATATTTTTAAACTAATTGATCTTTTAAATAAGTCAACTATATTAATAATTATATATTTTTTTATCTTTTAAGTTATTTTCTCTTTTTTTAAATTTGTAGTGCTATATAGAGTGTTTAGTGCCATGCCATGAGTTATGAGTTGTAATCGGAAGGTTGAGTGAACACACTCCAGATTTTTTTCTCTCAGCTGTGGTTAATAAAACAGTCATTCAGGTCAACGTACCAAATATTTTCACTGCTTTTTGCCAGTTTAAAATCGGAATTATTGAAAACTCCAGAAATTGGTTCTTTGATAATTGTAGACATTCTTAACAAGCAATGTTACATGGAATATGTTATTTAAATTTGTCAGTAAAATATAGTGGAAGTGACCATGTCCTCAACGCTAACGACAAACTTCTGAAAACCTACCACCTTGCACCCACGAAAACTCGTACATCTCTTTCAATTAGCAACGTTTACATGAAAAAAAGGTGATATCTCAATTATATTTTTAGATACTGTGAAAATAGCAAATATTCAATAAATGCCATTTATTCCAATTTTCGATAAAGTCTTTTTTTAGCGATTATCTACAAAACTGCAATATTTTGTCATAGATTTCAAGTTTCTATCTTAAATAATTTTCTGTCTACGTTGATTAATATGTATCCGTCAGTCTGGGTAAAGCACCTTCTTCTACCACTTCCACCCATTAAAAATTAAAATATCGAAAATTCCTTAAATTTGTTTTAGTCATCTTATTTATCTACATTTACATACAAAACTCGATGTAACACCTGACTCTTTTGCTGAGAAATGACGAACGTAGTATATTAATCGCTGTTAGCGCGAGCGACAAAACATGAAAATATTTCTTCCGCCTTTCACCTACTATGCAATGCAACATCGAAAAAGATTAAACCCTTTTTAGATTAGTTCATAGATTCAAGGTATTTTTCCTTTTATTTTTATGCTTGGGGGTCAATCGAAAAAGTAAAAGTTGTAAACTTGATTTTCCTTTCAAGCTTTTGTGTGTCATGAGATTATTGTGCGGGACCTCACCGGACTTCATTGTTCAGCGATTTAATTTCATTTGCAAAAATGACAGGAATGAAAGTTGTACCTGTCACCAATCTTTAAACATTTTACTCCTGTATGATAGAGGAGGTTGCTGAAGCCAACGAACCTGAAGTTTTGAACAAATACTCGATAGACTTGATAATCATATTACGAACAGAATTTTCATTGTAAATAAAAATTATTTTTTCCGAGTAACTACTAGAAGAGGAAAGTTTGTCGAACTCGGGATTCTGGCTACGGCTGCCGGTGTGCTCTAGACAGCTTACATAGCAGGAAGTCCCAGGTTCGAATCCGAGTCCGTCGCAATTTTCGCCTGGCCGTAGACCATACAAACAGAAGGCATATTGAACATCAGTGAAGGCAAAATGAAGATGTTAATATTTTTGTACCTTGCGGAAAATTTTTCACTTTTTGAACGAACCGTTGGGAATTATATTTTTATGCCGATAAAATGTCGCATATCTTTTGAGTGATACAATAGCCTAATATAGGAATACTTCGATTTCCGTTGACTTCGGTTTTCCTTGATCATTTTGTCTCGGTTTTCGTCGACGCCGAGGATTTCGTTGGCGTTCCGAAGAGTCGCGCTGCTTGTTTTTTTCGTAAACAACGTTTGCAAACTTGTTCGATGCTAATGCCTTGCCTCATTTTAGGCAGATATTTCAGAGGCGGTGGAAATAGACCTCATTGAACCATTGTCTTGTGCGACATGAGTCCACTGGCTCTGAGGCGAAGTAGTCCCAGATAAGTGCCTTGCTACCTAACGCCCTCGCGGATGGGGAATTTTAAATGTTAATTTACTTTAGATTAGTCTTTTACATTATATAGAAATTTCTTATTTTCAGTATTGCGATCACTTTATTTAACCTCTATAAAATGTGCTTTGGAGCGTTTAGAACAAATTAATTGTAGTATTTGTTAATTGAAAATGTAGCGTGCAATTGAAGCTTATCTACATGGAGCGATAGGAGGTAGGAGGGTAGAATGGAGTATAGGTGGGCCGGTTAGCTGGGTTTACCAACAACTAGGCCCACGTGGAGGGGTTAGTAGGAGTAGTAAGTATTAGCAAGAGTTAGATTTTAGGAGTAGTAGGAGGTAAATAGAAGGAGGAGGGTCCGCTATTCAGTAGTCGTAGCTATGTGAACAGTGAAAAGCTACAATTTTTTTTCTGGCCCCACCGGGAGTTGAACCCGGAGTGATTTGGTGGTGAGCAAGAACGCTAACACCTTAGCCACCGGAGGGGCTACGAATTAATAGGATTTGCATTGGGTTTTTTCGAAATAATTCCTTTGATTTTCCGTCCTTAATCCGTTCGAAAACAATTGACATCTCAAATCAACAAAGCTCGAGTCATTTATTTCGAGGTAAATCCAATTAACTCGTCACTCCAAATTCGTGCATTTTGAACATCGGCAATTGTTATCGGGCGGATTATCAACGAAAACAGAGGTAAAACTATGATTTATGTTGAAAGTGGTAAGAACAGTTTAACGTTCTTCACTGAACTTCGCAATGTCTTCAGTTAGTGAGAAACACTTGTTTCTGTGCATGGCTTAGTTTGTGTTCTCTTGACGGTACCTCCGCGTCCAAGCCATTATTACAACTGTTCCATTGGATTAATTGATTGACAGCCAAAGAATCATTTGCTCGAACGATTTAACATTTGAAGTTTTGCTGAAATGTTGGTTTTGAAGTGTAATTCTGTGTCACTCAGTGAGTAGAGCGTTGCCTTTGTCAGGACGCCGAGGTTGCGAATGGCGCGGCGTGACCATGACATGCCATTTCGCTCGGGTCCAGAGAGAAACCCGGGTCCACTATGCGTGTTGTAAAATGAGTAGCTGTATTCATGGCGGGGTCAAAGTGGGCGGAGCGTCGTGCTGGCCTCATGCCGAAGCCAATAGGAACTCCTGAATCTACACAAGGTTCCTATTTAATTTTGAGTATTTTTTGTAAATATAGGAAATAATTGTATTGTTTATACCAATTTTTTTCCATACGAAGTACGAAAAATTAAGCAATGTCAACAGTAGCTTCATCCCATCTCTCTACAATCGAAATTTCAAAATAAGTTTTCTCGGTGCGATTCCTCAATGCGTACGGAACATCCAGTGTAATTTTGAAATTACTTTTTTAATATTTTTATCTCCACTTCCGTGTTGTATGTTCAGGAAAACGAAAAAAACTGATCACTCCATTTCACCCATTTAAAATTAAAATCGAAAATTACCGAAACACAATTATTTCATGAGGTATAGTGAAAATAGCGGAACTTAAAAAACTTTAATTTCACCCATAGTAGCTCTTTAAAATGAGCATCTCAAAAAATCGTTTTTTAATGGGACTGTACAATACAAATGCAACATCCTGTCGACATTTCAAGTTTCTATCTCTGACTAACGCCGACAGGACTTTTGTGTTAGTCGTTCAGAATCAACGCACCAAACATTTCTACAGCCTTTCACACTTTTAAAATATCTAAAATTCCAGAAATTGCTTTTAGGATTTGATGGAGAAACATTAAATTACAGGTTTTTAGATATTTAATTGAGAATTTTAGATATTTAATTGAGCAACATTAAATTGAGTTAATAACCCTTTTAGTTCCTGGGATATAGCAAAAAGTAAAAATCATGCCACTAGCGCAAAAAAAAATGAAATCCTTTCTGCCTCTTAAAAATAAAATATTGTAAAACCCAAGGACATTTTTCTATACTTTGAATTTTACAATTTTTGCATATAAAAAGTGAGATGATTTAAAAATTCGAAAACTCACATTTCACACTTTTTTAATTCGAATTTCTGAAAATCCTTTCGTTGTGGAAGTCTACATTACATAAGACAAATTCTTCCAAATTTCACGTTTCAAGTCGTTTCGGCTGTGGGTTGATGAATGAGTCTGTCAGTCAGTCGATCAGGACAACGCCGCTCTTTTGTAGACGTTAGGTTTCACACGGGAGTCTTCCACCTCCCGTCCCGGTCCCGGTTTTTCTTCGGATTTCCACCGGACAGTGGTGGATTTTCTACGGGTGGGAATGTTATTTATTACTTTTGTTATTATCAATCTCGAATTTTGTCGGCACATTATATCTACTATTCGATTTGGAATAATAAATTGATAACAGTGCATATTGTATTAAAATAAAATATAAGTATTAAATTTGCCACTGCCCTTTGACTCTTGACCGGAATTGTTGGAATGGTCGCTTGCTTATTTCCGGAGAGTAACTTAGTTTATTTCCCCCCATGTGGTCATACGCAGTTTGCAACCGCTTTCTTGACAATAAAGATTATTATAATAAATTTATTGTCAAAAAACAGTACAAACTGCGTATGACCACATGGAGGACAATATACTAATTTACTCTCCGGGAGTAAACAAGGGACCATCCCATCAATTCCGTTCAACAGCCCTAAGGCAGAGGCGGATTCAAAAAATTCACCAAAAATTCCTGAATTTTTAGCTGCGAGTTTTTATTTATTTATTTGTTTATTATTTTATTTATTTTAAAACTCTTAATTATTGTATTTGTTTATTTATTTTAAAACTTCGTTATAATTGAGTATCGATTTAAATTTCTCATTTACATAAAAAAACCGCGGTTATATCATAAACATTTCGCGATTTTTCGAAAAAAAAATTGTTTTACTCTTCTTCATCCCTTTAATATCGGAATGTCAAAAAATGCTCTCTTAGTGAGTTTCTGCAATAGATAAGCAACATCCTATTTACATTTCAAATTCTTCTCTAATATTTTCCTCTCTGCTTGGATGAGTGTGTCAGACATTCAGGACAACGCACCAAACATTTCCACTGCTTTTCACCCATTACAAAGAACCGTGATATTGTGTGAAACTGTCAGCACGGGAGCAATGCAAACCCCGGGGAACTCAGCTTGTAATATAAAAAATATTTGAAGTTCAACAAAATATGAATAATATTTTACTACAGTTAACGTACATTATATAATCTAACTAACTAAATAATTAAAGACTCGACCTTTCATGGACGAGTAATANGCAACTGCAGAACAGTTGAAGATCTGGTATATACGATACAATATTATAACATGTTTGTATAGTTTCCGCTTTTCTGTAAACATATTTTGTGTTTATATTTATGATTAATTTTACGTTCAGTTGTTCTGCTGTTACGTTTCTTGTTATAATTTGTTATTATTTGATCACCTGACGACGACTTAAATCGAAGTCGAAACGCTGTGAGCTCTTTTCACGAAAAAATATGTATGTCACTCGTCCGTAAAAGGTCGTAAGTCTTTAATTATTTATTTAATTAAATATAATATTTAAAAACCATGTTTTTATTTGTTAACGAATATTCACTAACGATATTTTCTTTGTGATCGTATCTGTCTCTTCAGTGGCGGATCTGAGGGGTGCTCAGGGGGTCCGTGCCCCTCGCAAAAACGAGATAGAAAAGGATGTTTTTTTACTTCAAAAAAATTCAGTATACCCATTGAAAGCAACAAGAACAAATAAAATCTGTTCAAAAGGACGACTTCATTAGTCAAATAAATGACTCACTTTGCTTTTCTACATTTCAACTCCAACATGGGAACACGAGCGTTGGGCTGCGATATTTCAATGTTTCTTGTATACTCGCTCTCCAGTGACATTTCCAGCCATTTATGTAATAGAAAATTACCAGTCTAAAATTTGCAATGGAAAGAAAATCGAAAAAGTGCAAATCATAAATGAAAAAAAAAAAAAAATTTGTAATTGGAATAATTGTACTTTATTAGTGCAGTAAATTAATGATGGCAATGTTTTATTGTTCTTATAAAATGTGTAACAGTATCATTGTACGTTTAATGAATGATATAAAAAAAATTTCTTCGTGGGCCCCTCCCAAAGTAAAATCCTGGATGCGCTCCTGCCTCTCTTGGATGAGACGACTTCGTTAAATGTCACTCATAAACACATTTACTTAGTATGCAGTGGAACCTTTTCTAGTGCTTTGCCACAAATTTTGCGGCACGAAGTTAGATGTAGAAGAAGAAGAAGAAGTGCTTCAAAACTTTTGCTAGAGCAGTATACAAGGATGAAAGTGAACTCTGTTGTGTAGAAACATCTTTTCGCTGCGTGATAGCAAGGTTACAAATCGAATCCGTTTCGATAATTGATTTAGGAACGATTCCAAACCCACTTGCAACGCATTATGTCATTTATTTCCCATGAACATAAATCACTCACATGGACGAAAATATTATTATTAGTGTCTCAAATGGATATTGATTATATTCGCTGCGTGCTTCCGGAGAATTTTCACTCGCTGTGCTCGCAAATATCATGCACAATATCGTACTAGTTCAATGGATTGTACAGAGTGTTCCAGAACTCCTGGAAAAAATTGGAAGGATGATAGAGAACATTAAGAGGAATCGAACATCATAGAGGTAAACGTGTCCGGAAATGTCTCCTGAGGGTTAAAATTACACCAAGACAGAGTAAGATCACAACACATAATGGTGTGCAAAGCACTTTTCGAGGGGATAATCATTTCATACACTCATTTACCACTTCCTACTTTATTTTGTTCAAAATGTCGTTTTCCCTTTGTTAGATTTGTAGGATGTATCGTATTATTGGACCACGCATACAAACTTAAAATTACGGGACATTGATAAGAAAGACTTTTCAAAATGTATAGCGTTACAAAATATTGTATTTATTTTCGAAAATACGCGGCTGAATCTGAAATTTTTCTTGCGGCGGCTGACACAAGTCCCCCACTTCAGAGGGAGCACCCCAAGACAGTACATCCTGAAGACCAAAACTGCGCTTCTACTATACAGTGTTATTTGTCATACGATTCATGTTCCCAAACATTATTTGTGTGTTAATTAAAAATATTGTATTGTAAGAAATTTGTTTCAACTTTATGAAAAGTACGTGCGGGTTCTTATTCTTCATCGACTGAAAAAGAGTGATTAAAAAAGTATGTGTTGGAACCAAATAAAGTTTGTTCCCAGTAAATGGAGTGAAGTTATGTGACTGTCTTCTGTTTTAACATCATTCAAAGAATTCAGCAGAACGAGCCATTTATAGATGGCGGTGGAATTAGCATCTATTGGAGTCCACGACATTCTTATTGCTTATGGTATTGAAATACGTTAATTTTCACCCAAGAGATTTCTGAACTATAACGATTATTTAAATGTAATTGCTTCCTTTCACGAGTGTACATTTTCAATACGTATTTCATACTTTACGATAATAACGGAAAATTGAGTAAAAATTATCCATCTGAATTAATATTCAACTTGGAATGCTTGAAGTATTAAAAGACAATGTGATAGTGATGCGGGGTGGGAATTCAGTAAAAGAACTTATATTCATCCTGGCAGGGAATGGGAAGTATCCGTTTTATTTGTGTAATATTTATTTATTTATTTCGTCTTTCTTACGATAAGGCAGAGGCAGAATTTATGATAAGTATTCAGTCCATTACGCCATCTTCCACCTCATCACATGATTGGGGCTAAAGAATAGGGAAGGAGAGACGTTCGGTTGCTGTGCTTCTAAAGTACCGAACCGACATTGGTCTGGAGAAAGTGAGGGAAAGGTTCTTTCTGCATTAGCCATAGAAGGAACTGGAGCCATTTGCTAGTACTTCTTCAGCAAATCAAGTCCTTGGTCACGGATATTTTGTAATAATGGAGGGGCACAAAGAAGAATTTCTGAAAACTTCATCCAAGTAACTTAGCATTTTTCTCTTTGATGATGTGGGAATTGTTCTGAAGTCCACAGATTTCTCCACCAAGGGTCAATAACTTAGTCTGCAGTATTGACTAAAATTAACACTGCAGTCTGGATTTTATTTGAGTGTTTTTGCTTCAGATTGGTGCTCGTTTCAACTCCACCACTAGTTGTTTTATTATTGTCATCGACAAAGATAGAAAAACTGTCAATCAGGTTGTTGTTGGAAATATAGCGTTCTCGAAGACAAAGAGCTTCGTCAAAGTATCAAAGTCTTCGCAAAAAACAATGCCACTTAGGAGGTCGAACTATTCTAATCTGCTCTTGACAATACTTTCCAATTGTTCGGGAGCAAACATCTGTAACCGATCTCATTCTACTGCAATTCTCTTAAATATGTGCTCTACTAAACAATTAACCATTAACCCAACATTACTATACGAGAACTCAGTTTTATTTCTACAGTTCTATTTGAGTAAAACACAATTTAAATGGTATTTCTTCGTCATTTCCCGTACTCCTATGGAACTACAGAGCGATACAGAGAAACGGAGAATTAAAAAATTTAAATATTGTTATGAAAAAAAAAGTTTCTAAATAAATGTATTTACATCTTTTAATAGTAAAAAACATACAATTTAATAATGCATACAGCAAAATTATTTCTTGAATATGATATCTTGCAGGTGAGCTCCATTTTTGCGCAAACTTTCCTGCAGTCTCTTAGTTACATTGTGCATGGTTCGAAGTATCATTTCAACGGGAATTTTGTCAATTGCTTCTTGGATCTTAACTTTCAATTCTTCCGTTGTAGCAGGTCGACTAAGATACACTTGGCTTTTAACGTATCGATGGCAATGCAAGTCCTGCACTAATATTCTTCGAACACTTTATCTATGCAACTGGACAAACACTGCTTCACGACGGATTGAACGATGTAGGCTTGAACAGCTTCGATATTGTCTGGTCCCCCCAGGGGACTTACATCTAGTAAGTACGTGTTTGACAAACACGGGGCCCCGAGCTGAGTCTGGCATTACTTACACTTACTTGTGTTAGGCTCCTTCCTTTCTCTTTTCTGACCGTCCTTGGTCACCTCTTGTTCTTTTCGATCCCGACGCTAGTAGGTTGCAAGGGCTAGGGTATCTTTCATTTTCCTCGTTGTAATGTTTTGATGTAATGACATATGTTTTGATATATTGTAATTCAGGAGGGTTTTTAGTGGGTATGGTTGAGTCATTCGGCGAGTCCCACACGCGGGGAGTCATGTTGGCTCTACTTAGTGCGTAACTGCATTTTCCCTACCTGTACAGAATTTTAGGGCTCTAATGACCTTTGATGTCGACGAGCTGTAAAGCCCCCCATCATATATACTTCAAATTTTGTTTCATATGTTTATCTTCGCCGAGAAAAATTATTTGTCACCTAGTACTGTAAGATTGATGGCAATTGTTATAGTAATTTATTCTGGAGCGGGGGGTATCTTAGAATTGCGATGCAGGGAGATCGGTTTCAGATTTAAATCCGGTTTACCTCCGAACAATTCGAAATGAACTTCGTGAACCCTAAATGTTTCCAGAAATGTGTTCATTTAAGAATTAATGATTCAATTTCTTCTTAAAAGTTCAACCATGATGTGGTCTTAGCAGGGACAGATCCAGGATTTGATATTGGGAGGGGCTCATAAAGAATTTTTTTTCTATAATTCATAAATCGTACAATGTCATTATTACAACTTTTTATAAAAACACCAGTAAAACGTTTCAATCATTAATTTGTTGTACTAATAAAGTACCATGATTCCAATTACAAATTATTCATATTTGATTTATACTTTTTCAATTATTTTTCTATTGTAAATTTTATCGTGGTAATTTTCTATTTGAAGTGGCTCGGAATCTCGCTGGAGTGCGAGGATGCTAGAAACAGTAGAATATCTCAGCCCTATGCTTATGTACCATGTAGTTGCGGAAATTTATAAATGCAAAGTAATAATGTTAGTGTTCGTCTCTTTACACATATTTTAGTAGTGTGCAATGTTGCTTCCAATGAATTATTTTCGAAGTAAAATTCTTCCTTTACGTTAAGATGCATATTTCTATTATCGGAAGAGGTACATCCCCCCTGTACCCCCTGCCTTGGATCCGCCCCTGGCTCAAATTCTTTCGTTCCTTCTATTACTGTATATGTCTGCTACTTCGTAAATGCAAGGAGATTAATCGATGAAAACTTGATCTATTACTTTGAGCTGTATCGGAAATTTGCCAGTAGTGGCCATGCAACGACAGGACAGAAATAGTAACATACGTAATTTTCCATTCAGAGAATCTTGGTCACCCACTAAAAACGTGTGTATGGGGGGGGGGAAGAAATAATAGGAATGAATTCTACTATTTATATCTATTATTAACCAAAAATCAATAAATAAATTACAACTTACTTAATGCGTAATTTACTTAATACGAAGGAAGGAGTCGAATTTCTCTCCATAATTATAATACATCCGCATATCAACGAAGTGATTCATTTTGTGGCTCAAGAATCACGAATCGTACTTGTACTTTTCTGAGTTGTCAGCACGTACTTTCAACCAAAAGGGAAACCACAACATTGTTACGAGAGAACAACCCGTACGCTTGATCGCGAGAAGAAAACGTGGCCTACTTCTGAGCGAGCGCGTAGCCCCGACCGTTTTCACCCACTTCGAAAGCAATCTTTGAACCCCTTTTCAAAATGGACCACTGACGCGAGAATGAAATCAAAAGGATAAATTAACTTTTTTTCTGTAATATTTTTAACTATGGACCAGAGCAACTTGGTTTGCCTGAACGTTCACGCAATGTTTTACAGAGGCAAAATAATGTTCCGTATTTTGCGTATATTTTTATCAATTTGTATTATCCTCACAAATAGTGAAATGATAAAGTATTTGTTTATTTATGTTCCGTCTTATGTCAAGCTTTGGGGAATTTTGGAGAGAGCATAGCCTTAGTATAATGAAGAGAACTAAGAACAATTTTTTGTATTTACTTCTTAACTATTAAAAAAATCAATTCTCAGCAACATCTTGCGGGTACAGAAAGTCAGCTGTTTTTGGGGAGGGAAATATGGAATTTTAAGTTTTCAGTGACTAGACGAGTACTTAGGAAATAATGGTTTTGAGCAATTTTTGCCCTTTATTTTATTGTTTTTATGTTTTATAACGTTTTATTTTATTGAAATACGTATTTTTTGTAGTGCATATGTAATCTGAAATAAACGTATAATGAAAATTTGTGAATTTCAGTTGATTGTGATATATTAATGTTGGAGTCAGCGTGGCTCAGTGGGTAGAGGTGGGGATCGATCCCCGGTGAGGTGGGGATTTTCATCACACCTTAACATCCAGACAGGCTCCCTACTCAGCCTGCTGTACAATGAGTACCAGGATCTATGCCGGTCGGAGCGAGATGCTGACCACATCTCCTCCTTCTAGTGCCGGGGTCAGGAAATCGCGCGAGATTTACCAAATTGGCACACACAGCAGCGTATGGGCTCAGGAACCGATCCAGACCTAACGAAAAATAGAAATAGAATATTAACGTTACCGCTAGAATAAATCCAGAACATCTATCTCAAGAGACGAAAACGGTTTGAAACCAAAGAACTATTTGCATGTGCGGCGTATCTGCAGAATAAATCACCTAACTTTTATAGCTTTCATACTCAATGAATTTCCTTTTTTTAAAGCCAGCGCTGTCCAACTTATTTTCTATACACTTTCGATCCATCGCGACGGCACGAGACGGGATTTTGCAAAATGTTGTCGGACGAGTAAAATTAACGGATCAAATTTATTTATTTTTGTAACGCACTATTTTGATTCTCTTTAACACATACATGTTGTTTCAAGCTGGAAAAATTAAAAAAAAGTATATTTATTTATATTGAAAAAGTAAATAAGTAATTACGATAAAATGTTTTCATATTTTAATCTGTAATTCCAAGCAAACTTTTCTGTTTTCTCTCACCGGACATGTCAAGTCAAATATTAATTCTGACAGTTTAGACTTATGTTTGATGAAAAATTTGTTGTAAAATGAACTATAACGCGCGGGCCGTAAAGAAAACAGTTTGGGGGGTCGCATGCGGGCCCCTAGTTGGACGGCGCTGTTCTTAGCCGTTCCGAAAAGTCAGTGGAGACAACTCCATAGTGCCGGGTGTGGGAAAAAGTCTCGCTTGTTGATATGACTCCTGTTTCTTTTCCCATTTGACAAAGTCATTTAATGTCTACTTCCAAGACTAATACTATTAATAAGACAACATAGCCACAAGCAAAGGCCGTTCATAAACAACGGAAATTTCACAAGTCCATTTCACTAGCGTGCATAAAGACACACATATTCTCGTAGATGCCTGGCCACTCACCTGAAAGTTTTCAAAATTACACAGAATAAATAGAGAAAATTAAAACAAGAGTATGATATTTGAAGCATATAAATGATATTCATCTGTAATTTAAGAAGTTTGCCGAACTAACTTCGCGATTTGGCAAGGTGTCTGAATTTTGTTGTGGTTTTTAGAAAATATCCAAACTATTAAAAGTACTACAGTATCATTAAGCAGTATATATTTTATACAATAAAAAGAAATAAAATTTAAAATCTAAAACATCGAAATGAGTTCTAATGAGAATAATGCATGCTAAGATGTATAATTGTATGTTGAGTGAGTCGAAATTTAAAAAAAGAAAAACTGAGAAATTGATATGTGTTCACTTTATTCTAATATTAAAAGAGAAATAAGTTTGCATTTTTCAAAGAAATATTTATTTCAGATCCCTCGAAGATGAAGATTGCGTGGGAGACGAAGACCAGCCATGCAATTAGGCCATTCACTCCGCCTGCGACGAACGCAACACTGTTGACATGTGGGTCATGCAGGTGTATCAATACTCCTGGAGATAACGACGCATCGATCTCCTCTTAATTTGAGGCGCAGCATAATAAGCGAAAGGGACATTTAATGTGGACTTACTCCTCATTATTTCTATGGTTTTTAAGGGGATGTCCACTTAAGACGCCATGCTGCCGGGGAAAAGGGAGACCAGAGGAATTAAAAGGATTGTGACTCTACCTTCTGTTATTTCTGTTTTTCATTCTGTCTACCTTCTGTCATTTCATTCTTTTCTGTTTTTATCCGCCACAAGAAGCTGGATAAAATGATTGTGAACAATATAAGAAAAGTGACATTTAAACTATTTTAAGCCTGTGTATTACGATCTTCAAAAGGAGACTCGGACGTAACGCTTCATAAAATTAGTATTTACAAGATGAAACATTGTAATTGAAATTCTAAATCATGTTCTTTTCAGCATATTCCGTTAAAGAAAGAAATCACAGAATATAATTTACAGTTTCTAAGCATGGAGTGACTTTCGTTCCTTCGAGTGACTTTCGTTCCTTTATCGTATATTAGTGCAACGGATAGTGCAAACATTTCGTGTTTTTTGGCTGCAAAGAGTTATGCACACCTCCTGATGTGGTGCAAACTCAGATTTCATATAATTGGGACAGAATGGACATATTAAAACGATCCAGCTTTATCCGAATTTATTCCATCAAAAACCTATATTACTGGCCTAAATTGGGATTCTTGATTGATCTGCCTTAAGAGGGTTATGGTTGTAAAAGTGATGAAAAACCTGCGTGCAGATTCTTTGAAAATCGCATGACTTCTGCGAAAATAACGAGAGTTGATTTTAATATTTCAAGTTGTTTTTACACGCCATTATATGCTGTTTTAAAATTGATCTTTCTTGATACGAATATTGTTCTGAAACGGTTCGTAAATATCATGGTTTATATGCCAACCATCATATTTCATCGGCATTATGCCAACAATGGTACATACATTGCTAATTACCTATAGGGCTAATGCCTGAAGGAGTAAAAATTAACAAAACTTTATTGTCACAAACCAGTTACAAATTGCATATGACCACGTGGGGGAAAATAACTGAGTCCCATCAATTCTGATCAAGGACCCAAGGGCAGCAGCGGATTTAATATTTATAAAAGAAATTATTTAATAAATACGTACAGTTATCCATTTATTATTCCAAAATGAATTGTTTTTAGATATTATGTGCAATAAAATTTCATCACTAATAATAAAAATACATTAATGACATTCCCGATCAAGAAAAATCTGCCACTACCCGAGGGAAAACCGAAAAAATCCGGGCCAGGGTCGTCCAAATATCGGGTAATAAATTCCTAAAACAATATTGACAAGATTTTGTGCGAAAAACTATTCGCGTTAAAACCGTGGATGACTTTTTTGTGGACTTGTAGTATCATCCTATCCATTTACATCGAAGTCTGTGGAAATTGCTGGTAAAACGAAGTTATTAGAATCTGAAGCAATTCAGCATTTCAGTGAATATTGACATTTGTACCGTTCGCTTCTGCGAGGATGTGAGGACTAAACATGTAAACATTATTCTGACAAAGAAAATTAATGTCAAATTCTATTAGTAAAATTAACAATGAAATTGTATTGTCATTTATTCACTTGAATTTCAAAAGCTTTATAAGATAAGATACCCTTCAATACTATGTAATTTACTGAAGGGTTTGTTTTCTTTTTATGAAGTGTGCCACTTTGTTGTTTGTAAATATTTTTAATTAAAATTATAAATGTTGAAATATCTATCTGTACCCAATTCTAGGAAAATAATTTTTGACATATTTGTCCACCTTATTTTCTGTTTCAAAATTTGGCAAAGAAATTTGCAATCAACGACACTTGTAAACGAGGCTTGGTAAGATAAAAAGAATCACTAATTTTTACCAATTTTTAGGGATTTAGCACACTGTGGGCCATGGCGATACCCGAAAATCTTTTCGCCTAATCTTCCTCGGAGTTTCATTAGACTTGCAAGGACACATGTCATTCATATCAGCATTAATTTTTGGAAGATTAGTCTTTTGCGTGAATTGTGAGTACAATGTGAATTCATCAATTTTTTACTTCATCAAGAAACTTACTCACTTCGCAGAGTAGGGAATCGAACCTGTGCACTTCCGCTTAATTGGATGTCTGGAGCGAAGACACCATATGAGTCGGTATAATATCGTAAGCTATTTGTGAATGTATTAAAACTGTTGAGTGCATTATACATGTAATCCCATCCCGAACGAGGGTTTTCTCCGGTTTTCCTTGAGTAGATTGGATGATCCCTCGCTTGCTTGCAGAAAGTAGAGTAAATTATTTTCTTTCACATGCAGGTCTTTGGCAATAGACTTTTATTTCTATGTTTATTAATGTTCTGGTTAAAAAAATCGTTCCAGTTTAGCTCCAAAAAAATAAAATTACTCTTAAGCTCAGAAACCGGAGCACAACATGGCGTGAATTTGAAATGACGATTACAGCAGTTTCACAATCGTTTTATGTCGAAAGTAAGAGGAGACAAGATACGAAATTACCATTTTAAGAAACGACTATAATGGGTTTTTTTAAATTGGTGTATTACTTATTGTTGTAATTATGAATACTTCGATTCCTTCAAAAGAAACCCAATTTGTGAGCCCAAATGTGTAAAATAGCAACGTATTCTTTTTTACTATGTCAGAAACTTTTCAAGTTCTCCAGAAATAAATTTTAAAATGTGTAATTTAAATTTTGTGCTCGAAAAGAATTGTAAGTACTGTTGAGAATCGATCTTTAATTTTATAATCAACGTATCATATTTTTTCAGTTCCTTTCGTTGGGGAGGATAATTGAAAAAGGTTTAAATTGAGAACATGAAAGTTAAGAAGAAGACGCCTAGAAGCGGCAGTCCCATTCATTCTATTCTCATTATTAATCTTGAATTTTGAGTGATTTTAATAGATACAATTTATTTTGAGAATAATAAATTGAAAACAGTATGTTTGTCAAATATTTGTTCTTTTGTATTATATTAAAGATATATTTGTTGATA
The DNA here is from genome assembly GCA_002313205.1 of Laupala kohalensis. Classification (NCBI taxonomy): domain Eukaryota; kingdom Metazoa; phylum Arthropoda; class Insecta; order Orthoptera; family Trigonidiidae; genus Laupala; species Laupala kohalensis. Next base: position 107,315 of record NNCF01129330.1, read on the forward strand.
CTCTGCAGATATTATAACAAGTAGTTAATTATTTTTATTCTCATTTTAGGGGAGCTGATGCCATGATTTTTGCCTCGGGGTGCACAAATGATAAATCATTTCTTAGGACCCTTCATCGGAAGTGACAAAATCGTGGTCACATGCTTACTAAAATTTATTTATTTATTTGTAATATCCGAGAATAACTCCTGTTCATGCCAACTGATTTGAGCGTGCGTGATGATTCTTATCCTTTGTTAGACCCTCAGCGTCACCACCGTGGGGAAGATCACACACTGCTCGAGACGAAGCTTTCTCCCATTAGCACAAGGAAACAACGGCATATTCCCAAACGTTTTCCTTTCTCAAGGGTAACAACTCATCTGATGTGCTTGCAACTCGAAAAGTATATTGGGGAGAAAAAGTTAAATACACATACACCTCTATTTCTGTATTCTCGCTTAAAATACGTATTCCGCATAAACAATAAAAAAATACAACCTACATGGGTACAACATGAAGTAAATAGGTAGGTCTGTGTGGAAATGGTGTACAGTTGTGGAAGGCGAACGGGTGGTGTAGTGGTTAACACCCCTGCGATCAAGGCAGGAGCGCCGGGTTCGATTCCCATTTTCATCTGACCGAAAGTTATCACATATCTTCTCCTCGTGTAGGGTACACGGAAGAAGTGTACGAAGTAAATAGTTGAACCAGTGTGTTCACAGTTAAAGAATACAAAAGGTAAAGAGAATTAAATGGATCTCATCGCTAGGAAACGTTTTGTTACAGTTAACTTCACTCTTCCCGAGCGTGTGACAAAAGTCTTTAACACACATCTGTTAAATATCCGCAACAATGGTCGTGAACCTTAATGTTTTGTATTTCTGAAGTCGCAGTTGGCGAATCCCGAGCAATAGCGACTTGGTCGGGGTACTTCCCGAGTATTCGCCTATTGGCGAGCACACTGATCCAGACATACGCAATTTGCCGAGCTCGTGCTCGCTATGTGAACGACGAATATTCGTGTTAGTGATTAGAGGTTATGGAGAATGAATCTGAAGTAATCACGCTTCCTGATGCGTATGTAGTTGTCTAATTAAATGTTAAGTAAAGTGAATGGATCTTACCTAATCTTCATTCAATCAATGAAATTAAATCATTAATAAGCTAGCTTTTATTCCGTATAGATTTAGTTGTGGTAATCGGTATTCTCGAATCTAAGTTCCATATAATCATTATAGTTTTTATCCATTCTAAAAGAATGAATTTGTGTCTCCACAACATCCCACTCTATTTATTTATTCAGATATCATTCATTACAATTCAATGTTATATTTTTATTATTTATTATTATCATAGTATTTTTTATTTTCACATTTATGTCCTGAATATTCCACGTATAGGAAATATATGCTAATACTACTAAAAAATATATAATGCTTATAATATCAATACTGTGAAACTTTAGGACGTTTAATAAAAAAAACTAAAATAAAGTGAAAAAAAATATTTGTGGTTTAAACCTCTCGTCAAATAAACTTTATACTAAAAAAGCAGTTGCAATCTGCGTATGACCACGTTGAGGATAATAAATTAAGTTACTCCATTACTTTGTTACTTAAAATTTCTCTATTTTATCCCTACTGAAAACACTTATTACTTTGTTCGATAAGGAGAAAAATTACAAATAATTGTTTTTTTCAGCGATTACTTACTCGAAATAAATTGAAATCGTAATACTCGTGTACTCACTATTCTTCGTATTTGTAAAAGCACGAATATGTGGACAGTACCATGAATATTCGCCTATGCTCGGCCTCCTTTGATGTGTCTCAAAAGACCGACACGCTGCGGGAAAGGGTGAGCACCGGTATTAAGTGTTGCGACGAATAGCGAGCATCCCATCTACACTATTCGCTATTCGGCGAACAATTGATCGGGGCTCGCCGAATAACGAATGTGTGGAGCCGCCTTGAGGTAGTGACGATCAAGCCTTATTCCACGCTCACTTATCCTTTCTCTTAAGCTCCGACCTGTCCTCGCGATTTCTTTTCGTTCTTCATCCTATGGATTCTTCCGACATGTCAATAATACGAAGCACTGTTTTCCCATCTATTATCACAGCATTTCGAAGTTGCGTATTAGAACTTTTAGTATTGACACAAACATTGTAACGATGTGGAACTGTAAAAAATAGGGTTAGAATGTTCAGTACTTGCTTCCAACGCTTTCTAGCGGCGGGACAGGAATGAGTAGAGCCACCTGGAAAACCAGTTATGAACTTATTACAATGTAAATGCATTTTGAATTTTAAAACATTATTTAACAAATAGTGCATTGTTAAATACGTAAGATTTCGATTCGATAGAAGGCCACAATAGTACTTTTGTAACGGTACCTCATTTTACATGTCTGGAAAGAGAGGAAAATGGATTTTAACAAATAGTTACCTTTTAGAAATAATACACAAGATTACAGTGCGGTTGCTTCGCGAAATCTGGTTGGACCTAGGATGTGACCGAATTCAAAAGTTAAAAAGAAATTCAACTGTAAGGTATTGGTCCAGAGTTTTCCTATGAGACATATTTTGATGTTTTACGACCATTCACCAACAAGAAAAGGGTAACTCATAACTTTGAACAACAGCTTTCTTGAGTCGATAAAAAATTAAATGTAAAATATATATTTACAAGACATTTCTCAACAGAAGGTTAAATTTTAGTTGAAATAAAAGTTATTACTTTTTTCTGTTAGAAACCAAAAATATGCTGCTCGTTGAGGAATTGAAAAATTTTCTTCCACGTTGTCTTGTCTGCACATATCTGATATTAATTTATCGGAAGCTTATTTAAGTTCATTCAGGAGGATGGACGGAAATTTGGTGAATCGCAAGAGTGCAAAACGTGTGCAAGGTTCCACATTGGACGAACTAGTTTGACAAGCAGTAAAAATGTTCGTCGGTGGTTGCGAGCGCAACAAAATGTTTGCCAAACACCTATAGCGAATAAAAGTTATATGTTTGCGATATTTTAGTCATTGAACTTTATAACCATGTCTTCCTCACTTATGTTTGCTTTTTCTATTATTTTGAACTTTTCATCAGCATACATAAGAATTATAAAATTGATTCATAAGAATTGACATATGTTCATCGCCCATCTATCAAATTTCTGGTATACCCCTCTATCCCACCAAACCCCCCACCGGAGGAAGTTGACTAAGAAACTGAAGATTTGTATTGTGTCCTCTGGAGTTCGAAATGAACCACATCATGGAGCAAAAGGTATTTTAAGCTACGAACTAGGCGGCGTGCTAGTACCGCCCAGTGAAAGTAGCAGCACAAGTTTATATCGGCGCCAGAAATTATGAAAAAATTTGCGAAATCAGCAAATTTCATATTTTTGATCCAAGACCGGACTTAGGTAGCAATAAGAGAAGACAAAATCTCTTAATTTAACTAATGTGTAGTCATTTCAGTTACATTTCAAACCATTCCAATAACTTTTTGGGTGCAATTCAAAATTTCCATGTCCTCATGTCCTAGTGGCTTAATTTTTCTTTCTATGAATTGAAACCATGGTCTTTCCAAAATTAAATTTTTCCGGGGAAGACTCGCGGACTAGGGTGCGTTCCGGACTCCTATGAACCCCCAGTGCCATCCAGAGAAAATTCCTGAAAACATTCTCTGCAGTGTAGATTCGTATGTATTCTCTTGGAGCTCACAAGATATACGAGTGTGAGTAGGTTTGGTTCACTGAGCATTGCTAACGCTCGTGGTGGCCGAGAGCGGAGTCAGCGGCGTCGGTTCGTCATGAGCGCCGTGGCAAGGTTACCGCCGCGCCGCGCCGTCCGCCACGCGGCGGCGGCTGCTGCTGCTAATGCGACCTCGTCGTCTCTCGACTCGCCGTAACCACCCCGACCGAAGGCCGGCCGTCCGACCGTCCGCCGTGGCGCCTTCTACGCCACAGTTCGCTGCTGGCGATATAAATAGCAAAATCCAGCGTCAAATTGTGTTCGACTCACATCATCCTAAATACATGTATTATTATGAGAATTAAAATAAATTCTGTGTGCTGAATTTTATTCTATGCTTATTGTTTTTCTAATATTGGAAGTTTTATGTTCATGTGACCTCGGGTTACTTTGTTAATACGTGAAAGTGAATTTTTTGGAGAATCAGCTATTTGAGTACTTTCCTTTCGTTTCACACATCTTCAACAAGATAGTTTTGTTTTCCAAAGTAATTGAGTACTGAAATGAATCCGAGCCAGTTTTTAGGATACTTTCTAGAATTTGCCATAAAAATAATATAAAGCAGTAGTAAATGCATGCGAAGCCCGGTTGTTTTCTAGTTTCGCCATGGGGACACGTAAGAAACAATTCGTTATTCCTTTTTATGATTGTGTTGGTGGTACTGTCTTCTTTTCTGAAGCTCGAACTTTGAATGATTTTGGTTCCTTATAATGAAGAGAATACTTCAGTTTCGTTACGAAGTTCCGTTAGGAGAAACTTTTCATATTCACAATAATTAAAGTATTCTCAATTGTCATAAAGTATAAAAATATTGGAGATCTCACTAAATTGAAACAATGTTTTCCGAGCAAACATTTCTTATTGAAAAGATATTATATTATAATTATTCTTGAAACATTTCATCCACGACTTTTTAAAATATTTGAGGGGGGGGATAACACACGAAAATTCAGATGGGCCATGCTCCATAAAATAATTGCACAATTCGCTTTGAGGTAGATCTCCAGATCAGTTGAATAAATAGACTTTGCATTTTACGAGAGGTGGGGGTAAGAATTTCTTGGAGGCACAAACATCTTTCAAAATAGCTAAATGACTGATCCTATTGGTGAGGCAGAGGAATTATTTCTCTACCTTTCCTCTTTTGTTCTTACACCAGCTATTCAGTAGCAATGCACTCAGCACCCTCCTCATCTTGTAAGGGACCTCCAAATGAGTCACCAAAAAATATATACAGGAGTTATTTTGAACTTGTACTCAAATTTAAGTGTAACAATACGACGACAAATAACTGAGCTTCTCGTTGAATTGGTAGTAATATATGAGAAAAGGATATTGTAAGTATATTAAAATTATTCATTTTCATTTAAATAGACTCACAACATTTCAGCCTATTGTTTGGTCATTGTCCACCAAGGGCTTCATTATATATAGGTACACTTTTGCTCCTCCTTGTTAGTGAGGAACCCAGTCAGAAATTTTGGGATTCAAATCTCAAACCCATATTTTATTTTATAACTAATACAAACAATCTTACATTTGGTTGACAACTTGAAAATATGACATGATCTGTTCATTTTCTGCAAAGAAAACATCTTTGTTCAAACAGATTTCAGTTATGGTAGATACATCTGGAAATATGTAATATTCCGATATCTCCTTTTCAGTTCACGAATTGTGAAGTCATAATTATTATACTAGAACAGTAAAATAAACTATTTCTCACAAAGCTAGGTAAAATCACTTGTCTTACCTTCTTGTACATAATATTCAAACAGTTAAGGAAATAATATCAGGAGCATTTAGTCTTGAGTTTCTGATAGGACAGACGCACCATCTATAATCAATGAATTTTCATGGTAGGTATTTCTAATTGTAGTTTACTGAAGAGAGCACATAGTTTTTTCTGGTATGTTACAAAAATGCCATGGTGTCAAATTTTTGGGATATATTGCACAGTGAATATTCCTTACCTTAACAGATAGGTTAGTATTATACATTACTCTCCTCCTTGCAGTTAATATGAACTATTGTTCAATAAAATAAATTGTCTGACCAGAAGAGAACATAAGTTGCAGACAAATACTGTTGAATTTGTTAACCACATAATTCTTCATTCAGTAATTTTTATACTTACAATGAATTTATGTAAAACAAGTGTTTTGGTGTAACTCATTAATATTAATCAAAATTTTGTATTAAACTGTGTCTTGTATCACTTTGGACATAGACTGGATTTTTTTTCATTATTTTATTAACATTAAGTACTCCCTACAGATATTCAAGAATAATTTCCTGTGCAGTTTCGAAAAAGGAGTACATGTAACCCAAAGTAAATGTGAAGAGTAGCTTGCTGCAATTACAAAAAAAATTAGATACTATTACTAGTTTTAGGAAGGAATTCTCAACTGTCTGATATTGTCACTCAAGTTTCATGTGTGCAATATTTTATCGTAATGCTGGACTTGGAACGTAATGTACTGGGGAGACAAGCTACATAAAATCATTATAAAAATAATATTCCCCTTCAGCCCATGAAAATTTTATTATTAAATCTTTTTTAATGATCAGATAGGTGTGATGTACAATTTATTTTAATACATATTACTTCTACATGGCATATTGTACTAGAATCATTCTAGGTAGTTTCTCATTGAAAAATTAGAAATCAAGAAAAAAACTTGCATCTTTTTTGCTTTGGTGCATATTTATTCAGAGATAAATTTTATTGAAATTTTAATGAATGTTTATTCCTTAGTACTTGCCTCTTGGCATTTCTACTCTCCATATCGTCCCTTCCTGTAAGATCAAGATGAAGATATGAGACAGGAGATTTAATGCTCTAAAGCCTGCTTCCTCGATGAAAAATTGGTGTTGTTTTTACTTACCATATTATGAAATATTATTACCCTGTGCTTCTTCTAGAAGCTCTGAATTTCTTGAAAGTAGAAAGTCACCTGGAAGGTATTATTAGAAATTCAACAAAACATTTTCAGAGAAATTCATTAAGTTACTTAAGAGAAAGAAGAATAGGTCAATTCTCATTCGTAATGGTTCTGCAGTAAATCATTGATGCTGAATAAATGAAATAAGATGTAAAACTAGATTATCATTAACGTTCATCATCAATGTTGAAAGAAAAAAGTATTAACTTCCAGTTGTATTAATCAGTTCATGAGTAATGAATTGAATGCATCTCATTTTGTTTACTTTCGATTAAACTTTCTTCTATTATAACCACCAGGCTCACCCAAAACCATCCATAATTTTTAGTACTTTTTCATAAATTTACATTTGTCATATAAATAAGACTGTTTCTATGAAAATTAGAAACCAGGAGATAACAGATTATTCGGCATAGGCAAGAGCAAAGGTAAAATGCAAGAATAATTCAACATGAAAATTGTTTCATATTATTCAATTTCTTGTCTCATTTGATTGGTCTCAAAATACTATTCTATTTATAATCAAAACTATTACCTAAGAATTATTAAAGTAACTCAAAAGCAAGTAAAAGGATACTTATATTTACATATTCACTACGTAGTTGGAGTAATGTTAACATGTTAACATAGATGTAATATTTGTTCTAAACTGATTGTCTTGATATATTCATACTTGAAGGACAATAATTATGCGAATATTAGTATAGACAATCAATTTTTAATGTCATTCTTGTATTAGTGAATACTAATAATGGCCAACGTTTCGATGCTAGTTTGGCATCATCTTCAGGGCCGCTAGAAATTGGTATTCAAAAGTAGAATTACAAGATTAAAATTTAAGTTCATAACAGTTACAAAATAAATAAATAATAAAGTTGTTACAAAATATTTGATGATACGTGACATTAATATGTATAAAAATAAAAGTAAAATTATTCATACAATTGTGAGTTATAAATTCTTTTAATATATATCGCATACCTGCTATATGTTTTGAAATGTTCCAATTATCCAAAAATTAATACCCATAAAATTTTATTTTTAAAACCATTAAAACACATCACTTGTTATAAGAATAAAATAGTGAAGCAAGTTCGCCATTGTCTAGAACCTTCCATCACTATTGGTGAACTTGCTTCACTATTTTATTCTTATAACAAGTGATGTGTTTTAATGGTTTTAAAAATAAAATTTTATGGGTATTAATTTTTGGATAATTGGAACATTTCAAAACATATAGCAGGTATGCGATATATATTAAAAGAATTTATAACTCACAATTGTATGAATAATTTTACTTTTATTTTTATACATATTAATGTCACGTATCATCAAATATTTTGTAACAACTTTATTATTTATTTATTTTGTAACTGTTATGAACTTAAATTTTAATCTTGTAATTCTACTTTTGAATACCAATTTCTAGCGGCCCTGAAGATGATGCCAAACTAGCATCGAAACGTTGGCCATTATTAGTATTCACTAATACAAGAATGACATTAAAAATTGATTGTCTATACTAATATTCACATAATTATTGTCCTTCAAGTATGAATGTTAACATGTGTTGACAAATCTTATTCAGTAAATCCACTCCACTCTTTCATAAAAATTTGACGAATATCAAATATACATACTCAATTTTTAATTAACTTCATATTAACTGCTTGTTTATGCATCCCAGTACTCTGGTTAAGGAAGACTTACATACTCTCTTTTGAGACTTGAACAAGAAAACAACATACATCTCTCAAATACAGCTAATATAAACATAAGCAAAGTGTTTAAATTACACAAAATTGACTTACATAATTAATCATCTTATTCCCATCTTTCAAGGTTGAAATGTGTGTGTTTGTAAGCCCTATCAGATTTACAAATAATTCTACACTCCTCTTCTTTTCTTGAAAACTCGATCTCTGCATGTGAGTGGCTCTATGAAATCTGGCCAGTCATTGAGGTGAACATAAAAAAAGAAATGAAAATGATTCCTAATACCTGTAAAATTTCAATTGTAATCTTGCATCGCCAATCATCAGGAAAGTGCCACAATTAAGATTTTAGAACATGTAATAACTAAAAGACACTTCTTTAATTTGTTAATTTCAGTATTTTGTTTTATTTATTTATTTTGTGCCATTTTTTATAATGTAAATGATACAGCAAAATATAAAATGATTCATTTCGTAGTTTCTTTTTCACATTTCCAAGCTTTAAAGAATTAATTTTGTAAATTTAGCTTGAGCCATGAATATTGTAAAATAAATTTTAACAGATATTCTTGAGGAATTTTCTTCAGTGATGACTTTATAATATAATAAATTACATTAATCACATTTTAAACCATACATCTTCTGGTAATTGCAGGGATGAATTATACAAAAATTGGTGAGTGTTTGTGAAAAGAACTTGGGAGATATATCTTTGAAATATCACCATTTTTAAATGATTGTAATACTTTTGGTTGATCATTTTAACTTATCATTTAGCAGCCAAGCATGTTTTTTTAATTGGGGTTTTAGGGCTTGCCAATGTCTAGGTCTTTAGAGCCCAGGCATGACAAGTGATCAATTTTACTTGAAGATTGTATAACTTTCAACAAATCAAACTACAATTTGGACCTTAAAAATAATATGCTATTGCAGTAAATTTTTTTCTTCCTTCAAAACTTTACTTCAACAATCTTTTATTATCTATTTTTAATTATTTTGTCTTATGTAATGATGTGGTGAGGATCTGCCCACCAGACCTGCTCTTCCATCTAACGATGTGATACGGGTGAAGGAATTGGGAAGGAGTGATGTTGCGTTGCCAGAGAATCTCAGATACTAAACCCACATAGGTCTGGAGTAGGTACAGGGCCATGGACACACAATACGTGCTCCAGAGGCAGATCATCTGCCTCCCCTCCACTCACATGTTACTGCTACCATGGCAACTCAACAGCACACTTTAACACTTGTATCAATTCATGCATAAACCATAAAGATACAGTTTTTGTAGTACAGTGACGAATCTTGGATTTCATTTCAGGGGGAGGAGGTTCAGAATTTGAAACCAATGATGAAATGATACATTTCAAAACATTTAGCCTTTGAATTTCATAACAATCGTTTGAGCCATTCTTGAGAGAGAAAAAATGTGTGTACACGATAAATTTGGTAGTTGAGCAATAATTAAACAGTAATACCTGCCACGTTGGGCTCCGTGGCTATGACCCCAGCTGCCTCCCCCTTTTGTCGGGCATAAGTAGGTAGGGAAACCCCAGCTGAAAACCCAGTTTGGTTAGAAGGAAATGGAACCCACACTCTGCCGTTCAGCAGTGTGGAGGAGTAAGGACACTACCACTATGCCACTGCTTTTGAGTAAAATTAATTCATTTTACTGTGAACTAAAGCAAACTGTGTGAAGAATGTAAATAGTACAGACGTTAGGCAGCAAAATCATAATTTATTACAATAGCATATTGTTTTTAGGGTCCACCCTCATATTGCAGTTTGGCATGTTTATACAGGTGGCTTCAAAGATACACAATCTTCTATTGAAATTTATCACTTATCATGTTTGGGTGCTAAATGATATGTTAATGAGATCAACCAAAAGTTAAATTGACAAAATTAGTTCTTTTAATAGATAGTACTGAACATGAAAGTATAGAAATTTTAAACAGAAGCTATGAAACAAGACATTTCATAATTGTCCATGTCTAGCACCAACAAAGATCAGTTACTTCAACAAAAGACACTAGCAGCAAGAAAACTTGGCAGAATATTACACTTCAATTAAAAAGAAGATAATTCTACAAAGCTTTTAACTTGAGAAATTTTCGGCAGCACCAAACTAAAGTCTCTGTGTATGAAATGAAATGAAAGGAAGAAAGAAAAACAACAACTTACATGTATGACCAAAAATGAGGTTCTATCTCATAAATACCCTTCAGATAGTACTTTCATCTTGATTCAAACGCTTGTCTTACATTAACAACGCACACAGGTTTAATGTATTATAACAAAGAGAACAATTCTTTTTTATATTTAATTTATATATTCTTTTGATTATACAAACAAACCAGTCTTGCGTATCTCAAAAGACAAAAAAAATGAGTTACAACCCTTCTTTTCCTCTTTAAGTGGAATGAGTGTGTCACACAATTAATTTATGATGAAATTATATTTACAATTAAATAACTTATTAGCAATCAAATTAAATTAACTATTACTTTATCTTGCACATCAGTGCTTAAAGATTCTATTTCAATTACTTAGTAAATTTAATATTTAGTTACAACATCGTGGAGTGAAAAAAACAAAAACTTGTGCTCAAAAATAAATCTTATCATGCACACTATTTTATAGCACTTATTTCCACTCAAAAATGTAAAATCCACATTGCTCTCAAACCAATTCTTCAAAGCGTTAATTGTTACTAATTGAACTATAAAATAGTCATACTATTTTAACTGAGATCACAATAACAGTTATGTACTCATTTTCAAACATTTCAGTCTTTTGTTAAAAACCAAATTAACAAGACACATAAGACCACAGTAAAATTACTCTGAACAATACAAAATCTCAGTTATACAAACAGTTTTTATAGATTAATCATGTTTCATATAAAACTGGTCAAACTGACCACTAACATATTGATCATTTTCAGGTATTTAATTCGTACACAGAAACAAAATTCTACATCTTCTTCAACATAAAACACATACAAGAATTCTTTGGTAAAGACTTTTTTAATTAACGCTCAAATTAAAAACTCTGAATCATAGTGAAATAAAAGAATAATTTCAAATGACCTAATCTGCTGAAGCATGAAGTGCCCGATGTTTCCTCATGTCACTTCTTTGCCTGAAACCCTTCCCACAGATATCACAAATATTGGGCTTCTCTCCTGTATGGATTCTCTTGTGTACAACTAAAGTATGAGAACGCTTGAATGCTTTGCCACAAACATTACAAGGGAATCTTCGTTCCCCAGTATGAATCATCCTATGCTGGTAATACACCTGTCCTGTACGAAATGTTTTTTCACAGAATTCACATTTGTATGGCTTTTCCCCAGTGTGAGTCCTACGATGATTGTCACGATCAGCTTTAATCCTGAATGCTTTCCCACAAAGATCACAAGAATGCGGCTTTTCACCTGTGTGCAACAGGGCATGTGTGTATAATGCAGAAGTCTGAGAAAACTTCTTTCCACAAACATTACACGTGAACGGTTTCTCACCGGTGTGAAGGCGAGTGTGAACAGTTAGTCTTTGATTATCGATGAATTGCTTTCCACATATCTGACATTTGTAGGATAAATTAGCTCTGTGTTCCCTCATGTGACGTAGAAATCTTCGTTTCTCAGAAAAAACATTGCCACAAGATTCGCACACAAACGTTGATTTATCCTCTTTTGGTTCTTCTGTCTTAACATCTTTTGTTGATGAATGCATGTTCCGATGTAAGCGCGCCTCATACAAGGTGTGTGAAGATACTTCACAAAGACTGCAGAGGTATGGTTTTTCATCTGGATGCTTTTGTTTCCTGTGTTTGACGAGCATGGTAACTAAAGCAAATGATTCATCACAATATTCACACACATGTACATTGGAATCCAAATTGTCATTGTTCTCAGGATTGGTTTTCCAATGTGTAGTTCTATGCATGAGAACATCAGTGGAGCTGGTAAAGGTGGTATCACATATTTTGCAATAATAGTGTATCAACGATTGGACTCTACGTGACACACTATCTTCGGAATGATGAGTTCGAATATGCTGATTCAACAGACTCTTACGACTCCAACAAATACCACAAAAGTCACATTGGAATGGCTTCATCGCCATGTGAGTAACATTATGTCCCTTCAATGTGTCTCGATCATAGAACCGTCTCCCACACACTTCACATTGGAACGGTCGTTCTCCGGTATGAACACGTTTATGAGCAACCAAGCGAGAGTTTGAATAGAATCTCTTTCCACATAAATTACACGCAAAGGGACGTTCACCTACATGAACCATTCTAGTGTGATAGTACAGACTCCCTTCATTATCAAACTCTTTGCCACATTGCTCACATTGATTGGAAGGGGATCCTTCATGGAACTTCTGATGAAAAAGCAATCTCTCTTGAGTGCTGTAGGCCTTTTTGCAAGTACTGCAACGGAATTGCTTTGGTTCTGAACTGATGCAAGAGTGATTCAGAAATGTCCGTTGAGTATTAAAGCGTCTTTCACACCCATCACATTTCAACCTTTTTCCTTTGTGATTGAACTTCTTTGTCATTAATACATGCTGTCTACAATGCTGCGTGTGTTCAGACTCGGTAGAGAAAATTAAATTACACACTGGACAAGGATAGCTATTATCACTGAAATGAAACTGAGAATGGCTCAAACATGAATTTAAATCATCAAAAGGCTCTTGGCATAAAGTGCAACACACAATATTAGCGTCATTTGTACTAGTATCACATTTTGAATAATCTAAACATTCTTTGATTACAACCTCCTTCAAAGGGTCTATAACTTCAGAGTTACTTGTATTCCACCATTTCTCATCTACTTCATTAGATTCTCTTGAATTATTATCATTAATATCACAAGGCACACTTAAGTATTCAGGATCACATGATTTTTCATTTATTTCCACAGAATTTAGGTCTCTTATAGAATTTTCTTCAGTAACATTCAAATTGCTTCCCAAATCTTTGGAATGTACTTTGCAGTTTGTATTCAGTTCATCACAATTTGTAAGATTATCATCTTGGATTGTAACAGTTCCTTCGGGGCACAATGGACAAGTAAAAAACAAAAATTCATCATCTGTAAAATTATTTGGGTGGCTATTGTCAATACTGCCAATAATACTATTTATGTTCTCAAATTTAGACCTAACATCAGTCAGTGACTCCGAACCACCTTCCACAACAGTTATACTGCTGAAATTTTCTCCAAATCCAGAAGTTACTAGTTCAGGTACAGGTTTGGCATTTCTTAAGCACTGCGAACTGACAGAAAGAAATAGAAAACAGATAGTAATGATACTAACATCATGCAATAAAAAACATAAATTTCATTCTTGAAGGAATAAATACATACGTAAAAGTTTGAGTTTTCATCAGATTGATGAGCTTTTCCTCGGCTATCAAACACATTTCTGCAAATTCGTAGCACATATTAACTTTGTAGACACATTCAGAACAAAGTTGTTTTGGCAGGGGGTCTGAAATATGAACCTTAAAAGGAAAAAATAAACATTAAGAATTATTACAGAAAATTTGTATAAATCACAGAAACAAATTGATAAAAAATCATACTACAATACTTCAAGAATAAGTTGAAATTACAATTTTAACACATACATGATGATATTTATTTATTTCTTATTTTTCTCTTCATCATTAATGAAAACACCATTTAAAAGTGAAACACACATAAAGTAGATAACACAAAATTGAACAACCCACTTTAAAAATGAAAAGAAATTTTGTAAAATTCAAACCAATTACTTTGTAAAACTATTTTAGTTAAAAAATTTGCATGAATTTCAGTAGTTTTCTCTTCCAAGAAATTTATTTGACACGTATTCACAAATTACTATTTTTATCAAACTGACTATATTTGATACTCACAGTAACTGGAAGGCTTGTATTGATTTTTTTTGCCAAATGCAAATCTTGTCCAACAGTACTAAAGAGATAAACCACCTTTTCCGTTACATTTGCACAAAGACGGCATAATGAATGCATAGTTTGGTTTCTGTCGCCATCCATTGCCCTTGGATCATAGTCATCATTCATACCATTCATCATTACCGCTGGATCATCTTCCGCTAGAATACATACATAAAATAAAAGTAACAACACAGGAAATAAACTTCAATAGAAGGGGATCATACTAAGAGCCAGTAAACACTAATTGCCAATAAAAAAATTATTTTATAACAGTTGCAGCTAGATAAAAAAAACTCTTCTTGAAAAGTTTTCATAACAGTTTGAGAAAAATTATAAATTACATTGTAAAACCATTAGATAGCAGACTCAGATTCCTTAATTTAACTAGAATGTCTCTACTTACTAAGGTGATCCAGTCTTGAACAGAAAGCATACTGGAGTGAGAATTGTGTTATTCAATACGTTGCATCTTTGAAATTATTGTGTTGTATTTAATCAAAGAAGAATGCAATTTTTTGCCAAATCATAAACATATAATTCTCTTTTAATAAAATTAAAACAAAAAAGCATCCATGTGCAAAAATAATAAAATTATTCAAGACTGTTGTAAAGCTCTCTGACACTTTAATGACAAAATATTCTCAAAATAAATTTTACAAAATTATCAGCAAGTTCGTACTCACAAAAGTTTTAAGCAATAAATCTACACTTCTTAACATATTTTCAATAAAATTAAAGTACAAAATTGTCAAAATACTTAAGAAAATTACAATGAAAGAAGAAAAAAATATGCATTCATCTAAAATCATACCATAAATCAATATTAAACTTCTCTCTCGTCAGTATTGGACTAAAAATTGAAGTAATATGTGGAGTTACAATAATAGTAATCTTTAAATAGATAAATCTGGTCATTTTAGAACAGATGTGTCTTTCAAATCTTACTATTTATATAACGATGAATGTACCCTTGTAATACCATGAGACAAAGGTAATTGTTTTAGCACATTAATTAATAATCATGAACAATTTAAATCCGTATATACTATGAAAAAAATTAAATGTGCGCTTCGGAGTATACAACTCTTGTTACAATATCACAACCTTCATAATAAGTCGAAAACTTGCTTCAATGCCACAAAATACGCCTAAATTGAAAACATATCAGACTTACTCTTAAATTTTCATGTTGACAGAACAGTTGTTGGTCACATTTGTAAGATAATAGAAATCGTACGATTTCGTTTCTGCAATCATACCTAACCCCAGTTATACGCTATCACGCCTACGAGAAATGCAAACTAACAACATGGAAGAAAACAGTCAACTATCGCACAACCTAGGTCTGGAACGCACAGACACGACTCGCAATTTCTCTTCCATAATTTAGATGATATTTTTTCGTTTTATTTTTTTTATTTTTCAAAAAACAAAATCAGTAATTAGAAATCGATTGTAATCAGTTATAAGAAATCTGTTTACGATTGTTCAGTTTACAAATCAGATTTTTGTTTACAAATCAGATTGTTCAGTTTACAAATTCCGAAAATATTTAAGAGAGCTAAAGTGAAACTTTTACACAAGAAAGGAAACAAACTTAATATTGGAAATTACCGACCAATATCTCTACTACCCACTTTCTCAAAAATCCTAGAAAAATTGTTATATAAGCGTCTTCTAGATTTTTCATCACAATATAACATTCTCTCTGACGATCAACACGGTTTTAGGAAATTCTTTTCCACTACAAGCGCCATATTTTCCTTCTTAAACGATGTTACCACATCTCTAGACCGTGGAGAAAATCCTCAGGGTGTTTTTCTTGACTTATCCAAAGCATTCGATGTCATCGATCACGGAATTCTCCTTACCAAATTGCATTCTTTAGGCATTCGTGGACTTCCACATCAATGGCTAACTTCTTATTTAAAAGATAGATATCAACAAGTAGAAATATCCTATACTAAAAATAAAATACTTGAGCGTTGTCTTTCAGAAACAAAGCCACTTACTTGCGGAGTACCCCAAGGATCAATTCTCGGCCCTATACTCTTTTTATTGTATGTGAACGACATGTCATCATCCACATCAGATTGCAAAATGGTTCTTTTTGCTGATGACACTAATTTACTATGTAAACACGCCAATGCTCAAAAAGTTTTGTCTAACCTTTCGACTTGGTTCCATGCAAATCGTCTCATTGTAAACACTGACAAAACAGTGTCTATGTCATTTCACAATAGTATCACAAAATCTTTACCCCAGGTTTCTCTTTCTTTAAACGGAACACAATTAAAAACTGTTACAAATACAAAATTCTTAGGTCTCCATATTCAAGACAACCTCAAATGGAATTGTCACATTGACAATCTTAATTCCCAATTAAGCAAATTGTGTTACGCATTCCGAATCTTAGTTAACGCAGTTAGTCCACGTATTTCCCGTTGCGTATATTTTGCAAACGTTTACTCCCATTTACGTTACGGCATTACCTTCTGGGGTAATTCCGGTCAGAGTATTCAAACTTTCAGAATTCAGAAGAGGATAGTTCGGATAATTTGTAAATCTCACCCCCGAAACTCTTGTAAACCTTTATTCAAGGAATTAAATATCTTAACACTTCCCTGCATTTATATTTATGAAACAGTCGTGTTTGTTAAGACCGAATTACTGAAGTGCCACCCTTTCTTTATACGAAACAGTCTCGTTCACGAACACTATACACGCAATAGTAGTAATATTCATCGCCCTAGAGTGTCAACCACTCTTTGCCAAAAAGAACCTTATTATTCGGGAATCGTTCTATATAATTCCCTGCTCAAGAATATAAAAGACATTATGAAATTGAATCTGTTCAAATCCGCGGTTAAAAGCTACCTTTTAAATAACTTATAACTATTTCATAAACTATTTTCTTGCATGGTTGTGTTGCCGTATGGCTCATATTAATTTAGTTTTATGTGTACTCAACTTTGGCACGGTTGTGTACATTAATTCTGTAGCCCCATCCTGGCCCGGGTTTTTCTCCGTTTTTCCTTCGGGTAGAGGCGGATTTCTTATACAGGTTCTCTAGGCTTTGTCTAGGGGCGTGTCTATTGTAACAATAAATCGTGAATTTAGTGTTATTTCAATTTTTAAGCACTATACTCAGAATAATCTATAGTTCGATAATAACTTACATGTAATTTTTTGCTTAAAATTACAAACATATTGACATTCTATTAGTATTATAACTCGCAGCTAACTTTTTATCTTATCTAGGAATTTTTGCTGAATTTTTTGAATCCGCCTCTGCCTTAGGGCCCTTGATCGGAATTGATGGGATGGTCCCTTGCTTTCTTCCGGAGAGTAAATTAGTTTATTGTCCTCCACGTGGTCATACGCAGTCTATACTGTTTTTTTGACAATAAATTTATGATTATCGGCAAAAAAGACCACATTATTTCAATTGACTCGTGCTTTTCACATTTTCTTTCTCATTTTTCCACCCTCTTTTAAATGATGGATCTGCATGCTCTGGGACTTATGATATATTTTGGAGAAGCCATTGAATAATTATCAAATAAAAAAAAATACCACTAAATTTTGTATTTTAAAATTAACATGATAAACCTTCCTACTCAACGTATGTTAGATATTTATTGGTGTTAAAAAATTAAGTTAATGTGAATTAGAATACCCTATTATTTCAACATAGTGTATATATTCATAAAGTATTATAATAAAAATTGAGCATGATACTGAAAATTCATCGACTTAAATTTACTTATTCTTTATCCCACGTCCCAGTTGCTTGTAATCCTGATATCCGTATTTTCTCCGGTTCTTCTTTGAACACACAGATATCAGAATCCATTGAATACCAGTTACTTGCATCCGGAGAATAAATTAGACCTTTTTACCTTGTGTCAATAAATTATTGATTTGTAACTAGTCAGAAACATTTTAGGCAAGGTTGAAAGGAAAAAAAATAGAATGAAAATTTCTTTTTCTTATTTTATTCTTTTTCTGTTCATTTAAGAATAATATATGTTTATCGAAGTGGAAATTCGCACATCTTGTGAAAATAGCATATTTTATGATAATATCGAACCCACCGCGGGCTAACTATTTCCACAAGTTGTGTAAATAGCGATACCTGCGTCGCTGATATCTAGGTTGATATGTATTTTGAGATTAAAAATACAATATACAACTGTCTTATTTCTGAGTAGGATCTTTTGAGTCCTATTTTATTTTTATGTAAAATGTTTTTAATAGATGGATTTAAAATATTACGATTACAAGTGCTCAGTAAGTAGCATTCCACTTGAGTTCTTATGTCATTCCATACGGGTTTGTTTATCAAGTTTTCGAACTTTAGTTTATTTCAATCATCATTGAATTCGTGGCAGATTTCAATCCCATGTACAGAGTTCCTTTTCAATTTAAAATCATACGTTAAATATTATCTTAATTCATATTTTCATTCATATACTTACAAAACTGTTACACAATCAGATCCACCCTCGTGACTCATGCAGGATCGTTCCTGTGCCTGTTGTAGAACGACACTCTCGTGAGTTCATTCCCGCCTTGATTTATTGACTCCTGTTTTTCTCACAAGTCTGTAGTAGATTACGCAATTTGTGCGATTAGCGAGCCCGTAAATGGGCTCACTCATTTCCAATAGTTGTGCCGATAGTAAGCTCTGGGCGCGATTATTTGTACGAATTGTGTCAATACTGTGGCAGCAAGTGAGCCAGACAGTGGCGCGGTCTAGCCGCGAGCAGTTGCACGAGTTGTGGCCAACGCGATTCACAACGTGGCAGTGAGCGAGTCAGTCATGTTACAACAAGAAAAAGGGGTGTTTCCCCATGATAACGTCCGAAAAATTTTAAAACAGCAAGGAGTAGTATCGTACAAGATTAAGGGTAATGTTATTTAACGTACAATTTGAAACCAAAATGAAACCCTGGAATATGTATGTCTGGATTCTGTCAAGAATTTCATCATGATTGAAATAATCTTAGGTCAGAAAATTTGAGAAAGAAACCCATATGGAGTGGCAAAAAAACTCAAGTGGAATGTTACTTACTAAGCACTTCGCAGTGTAAACGTAATGCTTTGAATCAATCTATTGAAAAGGTTTACATTAAAAGAAAAGAAAACTCAAAATATTCTACTCGGAAATAAAGCCATTTTATATCGTCTTTTTTATCCTTAAATGCATGACAGTCTTCCTAACTGTCAGGCTGTACTTCATACAATAGCATCCAGACAGGTGTGCTCACAATTGATGCAACTTGTGGAAATACTGAGCCCATGTACGGGCTTGTTAATCGCACAAGTTTTGGAAATAGTGAGTTAATTTAGTGAGCTCGCTATTTCCACAACTTGTGTAAATATCATCAGGTTATGTTTAAATTGGTAATGTTTATATTCATATATGTTGTTGTGGTATTAACCTTATGTTTTTTCTTATTGATCTGTTGTTCATAATGTATTTGTAGTATTAACCTTATGTTTTTTCTTATTGATCTGTTGTTCATAATGTATTTGTAGTATAAGTTTTTTGAGATGCAGACTTACATGCAGTCAAGTGCAGTCAAAGATGCAACCTCCTCAAGAGTAAGTTGGTGAATGTGACTTCTTGGAGAGTTGTATGTTTAAATTATATGATTTATAATTTGGTGAAAATATTTGTGTCTCAGTTCTCAAATCGCAGAAGAAAGAAACGAAATGACACGTTATGGATTCAAAGCGAGAAATTTGGAAAGAGCTACTCGAGTATATTCGTTTACCGCGAGAGAGGGAAGAGCAGAGCACGTGTCGTAGCGTTCGAGTTGTCGCAATTTTAGTTGGCGAATACGGAAAGCGTTCCACTACCAACTTTCTGCGAACATTGTCTCGCAGCTATCAGGCTTTACTGTAAACATCTTACTTTCACTCGTCGACTGAACCTGGTCCGTCAACCTGAGGCCATATGTAACCGACAGGCCTTGGTATGTTTTCAATTGTCGCTAGGGCTCTCTCTTACGGGCAGTGGCGGATGTAGACTTAATCAAATTCTAATGGTTTAGACGTTGGAGAGCCCTAAAACCCCAAATGAAAAACAATTTATTCAGTAGTAACCAAATTTATTAATTGTTTAAAATGGCACATACATATTAAAGGAAAAGGATTACGTGACTAGAGGAGAATCGTATAAAGATACAAATCAAATAATTCATGCAAATATATTATTAATGCAGACAATGAACAAATAACAAAAATATGAAAGTTGTAATATAAAGTCCCGATCAAGAGTCTTTAGGGTATAATCTTTAAAACGGCAATCTTGATGAGGTCTACTTCTTTATGCGAGTACCAATAAATTAAGGTACGGAAGGAAAAACGGCACCTCGTAAATGAGTAAAAATCCGCTTACCGTCTATAGATGACATGAAGCATGTAGGAGAAAAGAGAAATTTGGAACGTCCTAAGACCGTCTCATACTCTGTGAAGGAGGTAAAGGGTTCGTAAAGAAAGAGGTCACCTTTAAGCCTCCTAAAAATCTGGTAACACTTTAATCCATTTGAATTTAATTTGTTCAAAGTTCAGGTCCAATGAAGGAGGGACTATGTCCCTTCATAGGTCCACCACTGCTTACAGGAGCCTTGATGACATATTGACAAACCTCTGGATGAAACATGGACGTTTGTCAATGCACTGAGCAGCGCACGTGGACTGAGCAACCTTCCGGGAATTAAAATCTCAGCTTCCAGATTTTTGCGGAAGTGCCAACCTAGGTCAAGAATGGTTCAAAAGCTCGTCTCCGGAGGGTGAGCTGATTGTAAGATAATTGTTTCTATTTACGTTTTGTGAGTGACCAAGGCGATATCTTTTGTGAGGATAGTACGCAATAAGCGGTCAATGAACAGTAGAGCGCCCTATCAACGCAGTTTGCGACAATTCTACGAACATAAAGTCTGAAGTAATCAAGCGGAACGAAACCTAACGTTATTGATATTAGCCAACATTTCTTAGTTTCACCATGGCGTCGCTGAAATTCCTGTTAGATGATAATTCCTTAGACTGGGAAATATTTACTAAAGATTATTTTAATTTGAAGAAATGCTGTGTTGCCATCAACCCAATATTATTGCATGAAGCTAGAGAATAAAAGAAAACAGATCAATAATGTACTCTTATAAAAAATACCTTATGCGTAATGTACCTTATATAAAAATGGCAGGGAAAATGTTTAGGTAATTAAATCACTTCCAAGTATGCTTACTTATCTTCTCTTAAGATATCCTGAAAAGTGTGAGTTAAAGTTCAGTTATTAATGGTGTACGTACTCTCTCGAATTATGTGAGAAACGAGAAAACATACGTCAAAACCTTGCACCTGTACAGCAGTGAAAGAGAAGCCTTTGCTGCAAGATTGGATTTTGGAGGACTGCAAGTGGATGACATTGCTGTTAAGTGGCCTCCTCTTGGACACGTATGGAGATTTCATTAGGGAATTTTCAGTTACTGACAACTATCTTAATCTAAAGATATGACGGCAAAACTGTTGCTAGAGGAGAAGAGAATGGAAACATTAACAGGAAAAAAAATCAAGATTTAATGGTAATGGTGATAATTGATTTGAAAAGAAATTAAGAGCAAGCAATACATGTTCAAAATCTGAAATTCAATTTAATGTCTCTTTAAAAGAGGAAACAAATTATTTTCGGGCAGAGGCATTATTAACTGCTACCCACTTAATTAACCTATGTGCTGAAACGATTAATAAAATTCGAGATGAAAACTGGAAGGTAAGGAGGTATGTGAAGAATTGCAGAGACAGGTTATTTTGCTGTATAGCCTTTGGTTCCAAATTTAGCCAAAATGGTAATAGAGATGAGTAAGCATTGCTCAGTGGGTAGAGCGTTGTGGCTGGAAGGTGGTGATTTGTCATCACACCCCAACATCCAGACTGATTCCCAGGCCTACTCAGCCTGCTGTAAAAGGAGTACCAGGTATATCCTGGGGTTAAACCGGCTGGAGCGAGATGGTGGCCTGTGGTATGCGTACCACCAACTCGTATTTGCCGCGGTCGCATCAGCTGTCGGGGCAGCTCGGGCCGCCCCGGCCGACATCGTGCCGAGCGCACACAGTTGGAACGGACGAAAGAGGAGCCCCTCTTTCCCCACCGCGCTACCGGCGCAGCGGCTCAGCGCGCATGACTACCGCCACCGTCGCCATCGGCTGGCGGGAATACCGCCACCGCCGCCTCCCGTGCGGCGAGTATATATAGGGCATCTTCACAGCCCTTAGCAGAAGAGGAGACGGAGCGAGCCTGGAGAATACTACTAGTCATTGCAGCCTACGAGCCATATCCACTAACGACGACGACACCGCCTACGCACCAAGGATATCTCTACTGGAACAACGGAACACCGGCACGCTTGGACTCTGGATAACGACTACGCGCTTTCGACCAAGGATATCTCTACTGGAACTACTGAACATCGGAACGCTTGGACTCTTGATAACGACTTCGCTACATCTCTGGTATATTCTACCGGCCTGGACATAATTGTTCATTGTAACGATTACCGAATAAAACTTGTTGTTGAGTTTATGCCATCTTGTCGACTCTTTCCCTTACGGGACACAACATGGCCAAATCTCCTTCTCCTCCTAGTGCCAAAGACAAGAAATTGCGGAGCTCTACCCTCTGCGAACCCCTTGGGCACCATCGGGGCCTGTTGTGAGATCGTTTGACTTGACGTTGCTAAAAAAGATTTTGTACTCAGCTTGTATATGTCTTAATTCTTGCGGAGTACGTAAAGCCTACGTTCATCGGTTCTAGGATGATTCACGATGCAATATGAGCTAGTTCCGTGTTCGGCGATCCATGCTTCTTTATATCTTGTGCAGTACATTCTCACAAGCCAAAACGATATTCTACTCGATGGACGTAAGAATGTTTATGGCGGTTACTTTACTTTTAAAAGTAAGCTCAGTTTGTAGAATTTACATTGGTCTATCAACATACTCTTTCTACGTCCTTTCATTTTAACTCTTGAGGTTGCGGTATCTTCCTCTATACCTAAGTATTCGTATATTGACTCCGGTTCAAATTCGGTATCATCAGCACCTTCACCGCCGACTTCCGCACCGATCGGAAGTTGGAAGGACCCGGGTCCGTCGAGATCTACACTGTGACGTCATGCCTACCACCTACTTCTCTCTGGCTGCTGCCACCTGCGACCACGGAGCGTTGTAAGTAAAATATTAAATGTGTCGTACTAGCCATGAGTTTCACTAGCCCCGTTACTCCTGCTTAAACCTCCGCGAATCCCTTTCCTCCTTCCACGTCGTGTTAATCCTTCGTGGATTCAGTCGGCCAACCAAATACGAGCCACGAAGGGAGAACCGCGACAATGGACGTGTAAAAATACTTCAAATAAAGGAAGAAATTTATGTACGAAAATATAAAATCCTAATTCAATTGAATGCATTCTGTTTTTTTGTGTGCATTTAATAAGATGAAAACTGCCTTTAAATCATTAAATTTGGACAAATAGTTTAGATTTTACAAGAGTTTTGGTATTTAAAGAAGCCGCCGTCGCTGCTGCCACCGTCGTGTGTGACCTCCGAAGGACCAGGCAAGCATTCGACTGGCGCGCTACCCGGCGTGTGGTGCTTCACGCGAAGGAAACATCTCTGACTTGTAAAGTAAAAAGGAAAGTTAAAGTGCAACGTAACAAAAATACCCGAGCGAAGCCGGGACAGGTTGCTAGTTCATTAAAATTGGGGTATATACCAATCTCTTGGAGCAGTTTTGCGTACACTTGGGTATGCCTTACTCATAGGTACCCCCCTCCCAAACCCTGCCACGCAGACCCCCTAAATTTGTTAGGCTGCCCCCAACAAATTACCCCCTGCCTTGACTCACTTCCAAATCATATTTCAAAACTTTTAACATGTTTTACAATTTTATCCCTCTTATTTACCCAAACTCCATATTACAACTAGTGGTGCAAAACCATTGTACATACTTCCTCGTATATGTATAAAATCCTTTTCTATGATAAGCAAAAATAAATTCATAAAGAAAAAATATTTGTTCAATTTCACAAATATATTAATCATATTCGTTTAAATAAAGCATCTACACAATTGATGAAAAGAAATGTATGTAAAGTGCATAAATGATTTATGATACACTCTCCGAAGTGGTACAGAAAATAGTTAAATCAAACTTGAGTCAGATTGTTAACGAAATTACGTGACACCAAATTTCTGAAATAACCATAAAATTGTAAGACGACTATAATAACATATATCTGATTAAAAATACCTTTATCTTGATAATTTTGGAAAACACTTACTCGACATTCATAGTTAATAAGTCTTTGATTCGCATCTAAAAGTGACTTCATTTCTCGGGATCTGAGACACCTTAATTCTTATTGAATTTGGAAATTTAATTATAACAAATTTCTTTAATATTATTTCAAGACTTGCGATAACACCTCATAAATGGCGTGGTACATGTCACTTTACATTAATATAATTTCATATTATATTTCACAGTAATGTTCACTGACACATGACATTTCTCTCGCACAAACATTTAGGATATTTGTGCGCGGCTGAAAAAAATAACAATTTCCAAGCATTCTATATACGTTGACAATATAGATATAATCATCTCCATAGCAAACTAAAACGACAGTGATTACTTGAAAGTGGTTGTTGTTTTTCTCAGAATTTTGTAAATGATCCAAAATTAAACTAATGTTTTGTCTTTTACTTGCATGGTAAAAAATTAATTTGCAATAAGAAAGTACTTGCTCTAAAATTGAGTACATGGCTGTCGGTTCTAAATTAAGGTTTCTATGTTATATGGAGTTGTATAGAGATAGAGTTGCAAAATCAACGTATTTAAAATGGAGGCTTTATGTTGGTACGACTTGTCACGAAACCTCTCTAAAAAGCATTTTGAAGTGAAAAGGTGAGTTTGTAGTCTCCACCAATATGTATGAGGTTCACAGTTTTTCTAAAAACGTAGATATTGAGACTGAGTTTTGCGTATATGATTGCTAAGCTCCCAAAACCTACAGTATCCGGTGAGAGGAAGAAAGTATTTAATTCAGGTTAGATTAAGACGATGAGATAAAATAAGAAAATATTAGAACTTTGTTTTTACAGATTAATTAATGTTCGTAGCTTAGCTGTAAAAGTAATCTATAATGTCTATATTATAGTCCGAACAAGTTTCTATAATGTATTTTCATACTTAGTTGTAAAAATTGTTGGGTAGCCTTGAGATATACCATCGTCATTCAAATTAGCTAAATTCAGGGTTTTTCTTGTTAAAGTTGAGGTTTCATTTAGCTTTCCACTATGTGTTCCATGAACCATGAACCATGTGGTGTCCCATTTCGCTCCGGGGTGGGGAGACGATATTGAGACTGGTTCACAATTGGATATATTTAGTTACCGGTCAGTATATGTAAAATTTATGTTGATCTTTCGTATAAGCTATTGATTGAACCCTTAATCACTAAAATATCTTCAAAGCATCTAAGATATGATTTCTTTTTTTGTCCCACTATATACCTTCACCTAATATAAATTTCTATTGCACAATTTACGTCTACTATAAAATTAAAAAAATTAAATGTGTTTAATGACCTTATAATTGCTAGTCCACATAATATTTTTAGTTTGAGTAATATCGATTTATTTTCTAACTATAAAATTCAATGGTGCTGTCATATATTTTACCGACAGATGTCTTGAAGAAGTGATAATAAATAAGTAGAAACGATTTCTATTTAGAAATTTGATAAAACGTAAAATTATATCAATATTGTCTTTAGGGAAATGTTACATGCATTGATTTGTAAGTTGAGTCAGTACGTGACACAAGGTGTTTCGAATAATGGCGGTACGTTTCTTCCGTCGTAACTCGTAGCCTTCTAAACCCCTCAGTGCATCTTCATACTAATAAGTCGAAACCAATTCCTGCACACTAGAAGGCTACGGTGAAGATCGACGAAATAAACATAAGCTTTGTGTTTATTTCTGTGAAATGTGAAACACCTTCTGTTTTGTTAACTATGGTAAGTATTTTTGATCATTAGAACTATTTCTAGTCTTGTAGTGTGTTTAACTTTATATTTCAATTAAGTTACAGTGCTTCACTTTTCTGATGAATGTAATGTAAGCCTTCCCGACCTAGCTTCCTTCCGACATTCTAACCTAATATTTTGTCGTAGTTTGCACTGTAAGTGGCCGGCATTATTTGAATTCTTTCCTAATAGGAGACGAAATATTTGTTGTTTTCTTTCGTAGATGCGGATAAAATTTGGACTACTCCGGTCACCCGATGGTTATTCACAACATCCAAATGACTGACCTACGTTCGTCCAACAAGCATAGACTGTCGCACTCTTCAGAACCCCGGTTACCTCCAAATGCAGTTGGTTGGTATTGTAATGTGTTTAATGGAATTTGTTATGTTTTATATTTCTCTAGCCTCTTATGGAGTACAAGTTAATAGTGTAAAGTAACCCAGAAGCCAAATAAATTCCTGGGAATTATGAAATACTTTGTATTTCTGAGTCATCTGTGATTTGAAATGTTTGTTTTGTATTTATCCTTACACAAGTCATTTTGTATCTTTCAAGCATATTGATGTTCTATTTTACGTGTTGTGTTATAAAAAGATTATATACTTCCTTTTCGCATTGTCTAATGAATGCTTGTAAACATTGTCAATTATAGTATGTTCTAGTGATAATTATACTGGAAATTGTAATTCTGGTATTAATGAAAGTTTGATCTGTATATTAACTGTGTGTCATTGATACATGTTTATCTCTGAACCCCAGCTGTTGATATCTAGTGAGATGTATGTGTTAATTTAAGTTCTGTCCATTATGATGAGATCTTGTGTATATTGAGGACGCTGTAAGTGGTTCTTAACAATTGTCTTCATAATCATTCATCATCTCACTCCAGTTTGGATGACAGTCATGAAATAGACTTTTGTGTATTCTGAATTTGTTCATTCAGTTCGTCAGTATTGACCCTGGTTTTTTCAAAAATATAACAATGAATCAAAAATCTACAAAAACGTTCATTTTCTTACAGAACTTGAGGACAACTGCAGGAAGCTGGTGGATAAGGAGTTTGACCCTCCTGTGGAGATGATGGTGAATGATTTTGATGATGAAAGAACACTTGATGAAGAAGAAGCTCTAGAATGCACAGAGGATCCTCAAACTGAACTCTCTAACCTACAACGAGAAGGTGATATGCCTTTGGAAGAACTGTTGGCCATGTATGGGTATAGTGATCCTACTGCTGAAAACATGCAGTCGAGCAGCTCTGAAGAAATGTCAAACCACGAACTGAATATTGAAAATGATGATGCGAGTCATGAAATGATAGGGGAGGACGAAGAAAAGTCAGAGCCTAGCGCTCTCACTCAGTTGTATTTACCTGAAAAGGGTGCGGAGGAAAACGCTGGAACTTCCAGGATGTTGAGGTTATCGAGACCTCAAAGTGAAGAAGAGGAAGATGATTATGATTACAGTCCAGATGAAGAAGAGGGAATGAAAACTATCATGGTGGGTAGTGATTATCAAGCAGGTATTCCTGAAGGTTTATGCAAGTATGACGATGCTCTACCATATGAGAATGAAGACAAACTTTTGTGGAATCCTACTAATTTAAGTGAGAAAGACGTTGAGGAATTTCTCGTCAAAGCTCAGGAACCTTTGGTGAACAATGCCCAAGGAGTTCATGCTATACCCACTGGTGCTCACACTCGGGATGATGAGCAGGCTTTGTACTTGCTGCTGCAATGTGGTTACAATGTGGAAGAAGCGTTGCGGAGGAGGAGGATGAATGTGGTTCCTCCCACCGATACAATGAGTTTGTGGTCGGAAGAAGAATGTAGGAATTTTGAGAATGGCCTTCGTAACTATGGCAAAGACTTTCATCTCATTCAGCAGACTAAAGTTCGTACGAGATCTGTAGGAGAACTTGTTCAGTTTTACTATCTGTGGAAAAAGACTGAGAGGCATGATATTTTTGCTAACAAAGCCCGCCTGGAGAAGAAGAAGTACACTTTACATCCCGGTATCACAGATTACATGGATAGGTTTTTGGAGGAGCAGGAAAGTGGTGCTGTCTCTCATAATAGAGACCGAAGCTCTTCTCCCAACATTAATTCTTTAATTTATGGTGACCCCAAACGTCACCGAGTGGCAGAAACGGGTGAGGAGCCACAACCTATACCGTACAATGTCGAATCGTTCTGTGATCTTGCTTCTACCTTAGGAAAAGATGAATTTCAGTCTCTTGTAAACCTTACTTCGCAGGCTGGAAGTATGGAAGGAGCAAGTTCCAGAAGTGATAATGACGAGAGTGTAAGTGTGCCTCTTGAAGGACCACCTTTAAACAATGTGGAAATGGCATTCTCCAGTACGTCTGTGAACGATTCGCCAGTTATGAATCCGTCAGCAACTGGGGCTGAGTTGCCTCAATCCACTGAACCGATTGCCTAGTTTCTTGATGATAATTTGTTCATCTTCCTATTTGTGAAAGGGTAGAGACAATTGTTTGCTGCTTGTGTTAAGATTATTCATAAGTATTTAGTGGGGAATTTTCCCATAAGCAAGAATATATTCTAATGAATTCAGCTCTGTCTAACTACAGCAATACTAAAGTATTATGAACTTGAATGAGTTTTAACATATTTCTAGGCAGTGTAGGAAAATAATATGAGTTTGTGAACGGTGTTTGCCTAGGGATGAATAACTGCAGAAAAATATTTTCCCTTGCGTACATTTCTTATGACTCAATGGACCATCTGGTTGGGAAAATGTTGGGTTGGGAATTCATAATAGCAAATCACCTATGTGATTCAGAATTATAACAAAACTTTGCTGAATGAAAGGAAAAATCTGTCGAAGATACATTTTAAATTTTATCTACACGTTATTCTTTAAGAACTTCATTACAGACTCAGAGCTTATGAGCAATATCTCTAAATATCTGAACAAGTGGATCTGAGAGCACATTTTATGTTAGTGAAGCAGTTCAGAAGAAAATCCACGTTGGTGCGTATGTGGTTTTCCATAAATGAAAGACTTTACAATACTAAAGTAATTTTTCCCTGTAAATAGTATTGTTTACAAAACATTGGCTTGGACCTTTAAGTAATCTTAAACAGCCAATAGGAATTTTGTGTTTGTTGCATTGAGTGTGCAGAGACAGTTAAACTAATGATAGGCTGAAAGATATTTAAAAGGTGAAAACTTCCAGTGAAGTAAGAATACAGAGA
Organism: Laupala kohalensis; assembly: GCA_002313205.1. Taxonomy (NCBI): domain Eukaryota; kingdom Metazoa; phylum Arthropoda; class Insecta; order Orthoptera; family Trigonidiidae; genus Laupala; species Laupala kohalensis. Next base: position 136,989 of record NNCF01129330.1, read on the forward strand.
ATAAATAATGAAAACAAATATGAGATAGCAACTGTGTTCGGATTATAAGTCCAGTATCAAAAGAGTATTATTGTACAAATGAACAATAAATTATTTGGGATAGATTAATATAATTTTGAACGAAGTGTTTCATTGTCATCTGAATATGTATTCTATCACACTATATTATATACTTTGGAGAAAATTTAATGATAATTATTTGATAATTTTTTCTAAATTTTTGTGTCAAATGTCACCATAAAAATAACATTTTGATACTTAAATTAAGTAAGATATTATTGTATAGTCACGTTAGAAAGTCTTATTTCATACCAAAATCACCATTCGCTTTCAAACTGTTCTACTAACATTACTTAAACAATTGGAAAAACATTTTATTTAAACAACTGGAAAAACATTTCAACCGAAAGGTAATAATTAACTTCAGCTTCTTTTTTTTTTAAGAGAATAGTTAATTGCTTTGGTAGGTCTTATTATTATTCCATTTCTTCTTGGTTTTTTTTAGGGAGATTCATGGTTGGTTTCATTCTGAATTGTCTTTCTGTTATTGTGAATGATCTTTTAAGGGAAATATAGATGATTTTGATGAGGAGTAGATCTTTTTAATAAATGTATAGTATATCTCAAAAATATTTACTGCTCTCTTAGCTTTGAATTACATTCCTGGGACCAGCTACATTTTGTATTAATGATTGTATCTCTTTATCAATAAGATCTGTATTCTTATTGTGGCTAAAATTATTAAACACTTCGTAAACATTTTAATTAGTGTGGAATCACTATTGTGATTCTTGTATGAATGATTTAGGTCAATTTTAATATTCAAAAAAGTTACATTTCACTTAAGCTAATTTAAGTGGAGTAATTTGTACAATAAACACAGGTTTTCACTAAAAAATAAGCCATTAAGAGTCAATAGTGTTTTTCTGTAATTTGAGATCTGTCTTGAATTCTTGCATTGCCAGCTGGCACTTCAGGACGAGTATACCTGATTGTTTTCAGGCGAACCTTTTACTGTATTTTTATTTTTTTCTTACTTCAATATTATATTATTTATGCTCTGCACACTCATGTTATATGAGTACCTTGATTTTTATTTGTTAGGCATTTGATGTTTCCTATTCACTATTAATAGAACTTTTTACGAAACTAATGTGTCTAACTTATGCGTTTTGATAAATATATTGAAATATTGGACTATTGAAAAGTCCTAGCACTTTCATGCGAATTAGTGTGTGTGTGTGTGTGAATTATATTTTGTTATTTCAAGGTATTATCCTTGTAAGATATTTTAATGAACATTTTTAGAAGAAAGAATAAGTATGGTTGTGTGCTAAACATGATTTATTCACATCTGTACAATGTAGGCTGTCTGTAATTTGTAGCTTCATTATATTTTTGATTCATGATATATTTTCTGCTGAAACTTAATTAATTATCTTAAAGTTGTTCCTTGTTCTGTGAAGGTTAATTTAATAACTCGAGGCACATTAGAATGCTTAAAGTCTTAATTTTTGAACAAGTAGCAATAGTGATAATACGATGTGAATGTGGTTTGAATGTTGGTTGTTGGGATTGAGGTTTTATTTAACTCAATCTTGGCTGGTAATCATAGAGTATCTGCCAGATAAATATATTTTTTTAAGGTAAATTCGAGTATGTTGAGATAATTTTATTAATATTTCCTGCAGTTTTGCATTTGAGTAGAATATGTTTACACTTACCTATTACAAAGTATGCCTTATCTGGAAGTTATGATTTTAACGTTCTAAAGACAAAACGTGAACATATTTTGAAAGTCGTATTTTTCATTTGAAGATGAATACAAAGAAATCTGTATGTTAAAGTAATGAACATTAAAATTGTTATTTTAAAACAACTGGTGTTATTTCTTTAATTTGTGGTGGTACTATTAGTCGCTATTCTGACTTCTGAGTTTTTCACAGTGTATTATATTTTCATGCCGCTCCAACTTATGCTGCAGTTGTTCTTTTAATACAAACCAAGCCTCACCAATGTCAAATATTTCTACTGCGTTCAAACCTGTCGGAAGATATGTGGACTTACCCCATTTACATACTTGCTGGTTCACACTATATTTATTCTTTATTAATGTATTAATTTGAATAAAATCGAAATTAAGTTGCTCTTGAAAAGATACTATTTTTCTTTCTTATGGACTCTAAGCTAATATTTTTAACTGTCCTAAAAACATTTTCATTTTGGACCAAACACTCTTAAAAAAAGCAATATTTGATGTAATAAGGGCTAAACGCAGCACTGTTCAACTGGTGACCAGTGAGTTATAGTACATATTACTATAGATTTTCTGTCAAACGTTGGGGAGGCACAACTTGGGTGTTACGAATCTATGCAAGAAGATATTACATCAGCGGCAGAGAGAGATATGTGTATATGAAAAATGTATGCTTCATTACGAATAACAGAAAATGGTTTCAGACCAGTAATATATTTAGTGTGTTCATTACAGGACATGGATGTTTTAGGACTTACCTCCGAAGAATAGGAAAAATTAATTAAGAAAATTGTGTATGCCAAAAAGGTGAGCTCATTACTATGGGATTGTGAGCTATATGGAGCAGAGGGGGCAGCATTCTTAAATAGTTACAAGAAAGTTGATATGGTATATTTAAGGGATAGTGAATGTTTACTTAACAGTAAAGCAAAATTTGATATCAATTAATACAGACAGGGATCATGAGGAATATTTGTGGATTAATTAAAGTGCAACAAAATTCATATTAGAAGACATGGTAAAAAGGTGATTCTTGGAATGACATTTTTGAAGACAAGGAACCTCTTGGTGATGAATAAATGAGTAAAAAATCTCCACTATCAGAATTAATATTTGATGTGGCATGTCCAGTGTGAGAAAACTGAAAATTGTGTTTGGAATTACCCCATCATACATTGCGATGTGAAAACATTTTATTATAATACTAAATATTAAAATACATTCAAAAAATATCTAGGAATTTTTGCTGAATTTTTTTTTTGAATCCGCCTCTGCCTTAGGGCCCTTGATCGGAATTGATGGGATGGTCCCTTGCTTGCTTCCGGAGAGTAAATTAGTTTTTTTTTTCCTCCACGTGGTCATACGCAGTTTGTACTGTTTTTTGACAATAAATTTATTATTAATGTATTAAAATAAAGAAATATCCTATTTAATTGTTACAGCTTGAGATAATATAAATTTGTTGATGAGAATAAAATATAGCATTACAAATAAATAAATTTGACCCACTAGTTTTATTCTTTAGAAAACATTTTGTCAAATCCTGACCGGGGCCCACCCGATTGATCGAATGTGTGTAGATAAAGGTCCACAGGCTAAAATTAGTTTGACAGCGCTAAAAAGATTCTTCATTTGTGTTTTCTGAATGAAAAAGCTTAATCTATGAATTGAGTATGCAGTGAAGTCGAGTTTGTATTGAAACTGTTCACTTACAAATATGTTGTCAATGTGATCGATGAAGAGAACAATTTAATTTAGGTTTTATGCTCTTGTCCGAAATAGTGATACGTACGAGACTCGGAAAAGCGTCAAGATCAATCAACAGTCGAGATTGAAATTTTTGTCTCTGCTAACACGCACAACTTAATGTGTATTTACAGCTACGAGAAGTTAGAACATATTGGAACTAATTTTGGGAGATGAAATTTTACCAGTGTTATTGATATTTGCTTTTCAGATACAGGGCAAGAAACAGCAATATCAATGGAAACAACAACACTCATTAGGCAGCCAGCACCGGTACAGTGACAGCGCAGTCATACTGGTTTCCTGGAAATTCTGCGGATGGCGTTGTGTCCCATAACCTCCAATATACTTACGAGTTCGCTTTTCGCCAAGTGAGGAAAAAGTATTTCCTTTGATTGTATTTTTTACTTTGTTACAAAAATATTGAAGATTTGCGTGTCAACGCTACTTTTTATTCGTTCAAACCACTTCTACAGAAAATTAGAGGTCCCGCATTCCAGTGGTATTGACTTTTACGAGTGAATTCATGTGATTACGACGAGTGAACTTAGTTTATTATTCCCAAATGCATTTTTGACAATTAAGTATATTTATACATTAATATGTATTAGTGTTGTCTATAATTTATTCAAGAATCTAGAATTAGTTTATTGCCCTCAACGTAGTATTTTTGACAATAAAATTTATTTATTTAGTTATGCCGTATATTGTTGTAAGAGGAACATTGGGTATGTCGAATACGAAAGTATACGGATTGTCTTCTAATGAGGCTGAGAGACTAAGCTCTCAATTAAGGCCTGGGCCAGTGAATGCTTCCAAAGACGAATTGACCTTCTACAACTCAGCTATATTTGTAATGAATCAATTGGAGTACTTTTTTGGGTATAAAGTGATCGCATGTGCTTGTCAAGCACATCAAGGAGATGCTGGTCAACCAGTGTGGACTATGGCAAAATCAAGACATTGATATCAAAGTGTTTAAGAAGTATTATAAATATTCTACAAATAACTAATTTTAGACTTGTGATTGTCAAAAGGTCATTGTCTTGAATTATTTATTTATCTTGTGAATATTCTCTTTTATGATGTAAGCATGTGTCTAGTAAGGCAATAATGGGGAAGGAGGTTACTAGATTTCTCATTTGTGAATCTTATTCTCTATTAAGCTTGGAAATTGTAGTTTCATCGTTGAAGACTGCAGGAGGTCACTGAGATCTCTATTATTTTACTTGGAGTTGTATTGTGTGTGCATTATTTGTCTTATCATTTTTATTTGTGGTAAATCATTTTATATTTTAAGAATTACTTTGGTTATATTATTTGAATTGAAATAATTGGAACATTGTATGTGGAACAAAATTTTACACATTAAGAGGTAATACTTGTAGTATACTGAGCAATTGTAAACATGAGTTGGGCGGATAATTTTCATTTATTGACTCTAACAAGATCTCAACATTTACATTATATAATCATCTGTAATGATATTAAACGATTTTTAATTTCAGCTTTTTAATGTTTTTCTCAGAAATAAATGGATATTCTTGATTTATGAAAACTTTCTCTGTAAAAGTGTAGCCATCTTATAAATTTATTCTGTTGAATCATATTATTCTTGTAATGTTAAAATACTTGGCTAGGAAAGAGTCATACTTGACTTCAACAGATTTAATGGGATTCTTAACATATGTATATTGCTTAGAACGCATATGGTTCGCACAACATCATAATGACATTACCAGCTACAGGCATCAGGGGAAAAAACAATAACAAGAGAACAAGGAAAGAAAGTACTGCCAATTCATAAATTATATAACATCCCTAGATCGTATAAGCAAAGCAAATAATAATTCTAGAATTACCCTCAAATGTTTTTCTTTTTTCATATATCTTCTGGAAGGCTTATAATGCAAAGGAACTTTGTATTAAAAAGTGTTGAAATGTGTTGACCAAAATAAACCTGTTTCAGGGATATTTGAATTGACAAGATTTCTTATTTTTCCTTGATAGTCGTTTCCTTATGTATTTTCAGAGGTGGATCCATGAAGAGAAATACCAGGGAATGAGGGATCGTTCACCGGATATTTTTATGCAAAATAACTTCTTGTAACTGCAATTTAAGACATTCATGTACATAAATAAAGTGTTGACATAATTAGCAGTTTTCAGAAATAACCTTGAAAAGTGTTTTGAATTAATTTGTGTTTTTAGCAATTTTTTTTTTACTTTTGGTTTTCCTTATATTGTAAATTTTATATCAGTAATTTTCAGTTAGATAAGTGGCACAGAATCTCGCAGGAGTATGAGTATGCTAGAAATAGTGAAATATTATAGCCCTATACTCGTGTTCCCATGTAGGAGTGGAAATCTATAAAAACCTAAGTCATCTTAAAGACAGATTTTATTTGTTCATCTTGTTGCATTCATTGAGCATACTGAATTGTTTTGGAAGTAAAAAAACTTCTTGTTATTACTATTTTATCTTTTTTCTGTGTGTGTGTGAGGGAATGTGCCTCCCCTCCCCCTTCTTGGATCTGCCACTGGGTGTATTGCATGTTTATATTCTAGTATAAAAATTATAATAGGGAACAGGGATAAAGGTTATATCCTATTTCATAAAACTTAGGGGAAGTCATTTGAGGAATTCAGCAAATGAAGGTGGCAAGTGGTATTTTAGCAAGAATTGAGTTAGCTGCATTAATTAAGGCTGTAACACGTGTTCTATGTTAAACTGATTAGGTTTGTCCCATTGTTTAAATAAGTTAAAATATTTACCCTAAATTTTGGCTGTAGTATTTTTTAAAGAAGATTATTATTTTTCAGAATTTAAGTAGACTGTTTTAATGATAGTTTTTCTTGGCTTTAAAAATGCTAAATTTTATTTACTTAATAATCACTATTATTATTATGTTGACTATTATTGTTATTTTAAAATAGGAAAACAAAATATTACATCACAACTTACAAATTATATCTTTAACACCTCCATCCAATCAGCGCATCATTTCTTTTGCATATTCTTCATTGCATTGTAGAAATTTTGGAAGTATTAGTAGCTTGCCTTTGTATCTCTTCTGATTCCTTGAATTTGTCAGAATGTGTTTTAATGTCTCTTTGGAGCAATGGATAAAAACTCCTGATTGCGTCATTCTTATCATTGTGTTATGTTTTGGTGTCAGGAATACATCCCTAAATTTATGGACAGCAATTTGTTTACATCTTATTTATTAGGATTGCTGTTATTTGGGCTTAATTCAAATTTTATTGTTCATACACCAAAAATGACTTTAATATGGCTGGAAAATGAGATCCATCCTATAGTAGACTATTTAAACTGCATGTATCCTTACAGGCAAAAGGAAGATTTTCATATTGCATTTGATCTGGGTATTTCTATTTCCTTTTTAGATTTTAATTAATGTCTTCTAATATATGAACATTTTAGATTCGGAAAGGTTTTTCTTATAGTGTTTGAGGTCACTACTTAAGAAACCAGTGTCCAAAATGTCTTCTGACTGAGGACTATTGCTATTAGAACTGCCAATGCTGTCAGTTTATGCCAAAAACTTCAATGCTGTTCAGATGTGATTTATTTAATTTTCTTGGCTCTTGAGTATTGTTGAAACAGATAAGATGTCCAACTATGAATTATGAAGCTGCCAAATTGAGTAAAAGTTATATTCCATAGGATTTAAGGGATATTGAACAAGATCCTTTTCTTTATCTGCTGTCAAAATTAATGTTGACAATTTCTATTCAATATTCTATCAATCATTGAGGTAATATAACTGCTTTAATTCTTGTCCATACGTGCTACAACTGTGAGTGAGTCTTGGCCTGCTCGATTATATTCTTCCAATTGCTTCTTTTGACTGCTACTCTTTCTAGTTTCTAATGCTCATACTTTTGAGGTTTTGCAAAATATTATCTTCTCAAGTTATTTTTGACCCTCCTCTTCTGCATGGTTTTAGATGTCTCCATTTTGTTATTTATTTGGTGATTCTTTCTTCAGCCATCCTCTCTAAATGTCCTCACCATGCAAATCTTTTGGACTTCATTTCTCTTACAATATTCTTTTGTGTGTTCAAACTATTTAGTTCATTATTAGTTTTTCTTTTCCATATTTTTTCACTTATTTTATTTGACACAAAAATTTTGCAGAGGATTTTTCTTTCAAATATTGCAAGCTTTTTTTTTCTTCAACAGTTTATTAAATACCCATGTTTCGCACCCGTATTTCACCATAGGTTTGACGCTAGTATTGTATTATCTTAAAATAGATATTTTTGTAGTAACGTACAGCTAAGAATAGGTTTATACATCAAATATGCTCTATTACTGGCTGCAATTCTTTCTTTGATTCCTCCAGTCTCATTGTTTATATGTACTGTTGCACCCAGATACTTACATGATCTTACATTCTCAACTTCATAATCCCCAATTCTTATGCTCTTTATTTTTTGCTGATTCATTTTTACATGTATCATTTTTGTTGAATTTATTAGTACTCCAGCTTCCTTGGGTTCTTGTTTCAGGGTGTTAAATTTATCTTTTAAAGGAGCCATTGTCCTTGCAACTATGAGAATCTAAATAAGCACAAATTTGTTTAGATCAGCTTGAGATATTTCCCCTTGTGTCCAGCTTAAGGATAGTTTCCACAATTAAACTCAACAGCAGAGATGAGAGAGGACCATCCTGTCTACCCCAGTATTTCTTTCAAAACTTGTTGAAAGACAATTGTTCACCTAACCTTTTGCAGTAGTGTGATGGAGAGTTAATTTAATTATTCGGGTTAACTAATTTGGCTTTAAAATTGTTTCCTAATTGTCATACATTGCATTTCTTTTAATTGTGTCAGATGCTTCTTTAAAGTCGATAAATCAGTTATGAATACCAATATTGTATTCTTAGAATTTTTCATTTATTTGTTTGACAACGTGAATATTATCAATGGTGATGTGATCAGGTCTCAAATGCACTTGGTATTCTCCTGATTGATTTTCTACAGTTGCAAGAATTATATTGTCTACTAATGTATAGAAAATTTTGTATGTTACATTTAATAGTGTGATTCTGCAATAATTTTCACAGCATCTTTGGAGTGCTTATTTTGAGCAGTATTTCTGCTAGGTGTTTCCAATTTTGGTTCTGGTTCAAAATCATTAATGTTATTTGGAATATCCAACATGTTGGAATATTGTTTTTCCCATTCAAAAGGTAAATCCATTCTAAAATATCGTTTTCTTCTTTTCCAAAGATAGTAAAGAAATATTAACCATTGACAAAAGTATAATAATGAATGAAAGATTCTGCTTTGCAATGGGCCACCTGAACCAGTCGTCCACACAAATCACACCAACCTCTAAATAATTTGCCATAGCTGGATTACTCGTAGAGCCAAAAGATTTTTTAAAAATTGTTATTGGGAAAGAGAGAAAGAAAATTGAAATTTACATGGTGCCACGAAATTTAATGGGAAACCATATACATTGACACCAGTTGTCTTGATATATATGGTTAATTTTAGTTTGAACTCCATTCCTAACACCAGTTTTTGTGAAGTGTTTTGAGAAACATCCTAGCAACTAAATCTAGATTAATTTATATGCCTAGCGTTGGGGAAAGAGGGCATCTCAAGTAATCGAAACCCCTCCATGGATCAGGTGGTGGCGTTCTATCCCATCAAGTCATCCCGACCTAGAGAAAAATTTGTAGCTTTTCACATTAATGTCCCAGTTCTGTGACCTGCCTCGTACGATGCCCGCATTTGTGTTCACGAAATAGTGTCTCAGTAGGTGGAGTGAGGTACAGTTTATGCTCCGGTTCAAACGTCTATAAAAAGCTCTGAGGCAACGGGACCTGCGACGTATTCCCTATTCACAAGGTCTCCGCAATTCAAGCAAGCCCTTTCTTTTAAGGGTGAAATAATGAGGTCTGGCAGCCAATGACTTAATACATAAAACTTGGCTGCCAAACATATTAAAGGCCATTGAGAAACGAATTGGATAGGGCAACAGTCACCCATGTCCCTTCGCATTCCATCACCTCTGCATTCGGTGATGAAAAAGCTGAAGCACTGCGTGAGTCCGACTGTTTACTTCCAAGTAGCAATGCTTTTTTTTGTGGGGCTTTAGGGCTCGCAAACGTATCTCAATGCCCATAGACAATTTACGCCGACTTAAATTTGAACAGGAGCATAAGCTGCACATCCTTCCATTTACTGAGGCTGTACTTCGTAACTGGGGGTAGCGTACGAGGCAGGACAAATATGGGGCACCGTGGGCAACACATTTGTCTCCAATGTGCCCCCGCCACATTATTGTGATGGAAGAAAACTCCAGAAACATCCTGGTCTTCAGACTGGAGAGATTAGTCGTGTTTCAGGGAAGATTGAAGCGAAATAGACACAAAATGCAACACATTGAGGTGTTTGTGCCGCAGAGCTGAACTGTTATGTTTTCCTGGTTGGACCGTCTGCCAAAAACCGCATACATAAAGAGAATATACTTAATATGTGCATGTATGTAACACTTACATTCTAATTCAAGTTAAGAAAAGTTAATGATCAAACGCCTTTTCTCTGTACCTGCTGTTCTCCAAGGTTGACAACTGATGAAGTAGGAATTTTGGAAGGAGGCAAAAACTATAACGTATTAATTAACTATATTTTACAAAATATATCAAATTTCACTTATACCTTATATTTGATTTCCGTGACCTTACATTATTCAGAAACGATGCCTAACACGGCCATTTTCCACACTGAAGTTGTGTTCGCATTTTTTCAAGTCCGTTCAATGAAACCCGTTCAAATTTCTTAGAGACCTTTGTACGAGTTTTAGAAATATATAATAAAATACGTAACCTTTAAAAAAATCTTGAATAATATTTTCCGCAGTACTTAAATTATTAGAAAACTATTCGTCACACGGACGTGTTCCGATACTCTAGTTGTATCCTAAATTGTTCATGTCTGTTCAATGGAATCCGTTCAAGGTTTTTGCTCACTCATGCATGCTTTGATATAGATATTTTCCGGTGTCCCTCGTGACCAATTATCGTCCTTTCCACGATAGCGGGTGATAAAATCAGATTTACGAAAAAAGAACAAAACTGTTCAAAAAGTGATCGTGTTCAAATGTAATTCTGACGTCGCATTCGTTCTTGGAGTACGAAAATCAAGCGAAAACGGCTCCAAGATCCTCTATAGCTTGAAAAGTATTATTAGGAAAATTTTGAAAAACCACCTCTAAGGGGCTAATCAAAAAATTTCGAGTTTCTTGCGGGTCAAATTGCTTAAATTTTTCCAAAGACTAATTGTACCAGAATAAAAACTTGTATCACAATACGGCACAAATTTTCAGTTCCCGCACGCATTATGCAAGTGTTGTGACTAGACAGCTATGACGCATGCTACATCATCTTGTTTACATCCCTCTCTCCAGCGTTAGTATCTCACATAAGTACATAAAAATTGGTATCAATATATTCAACAACCTTAAGCTATAACATTTACACGAAGATATTTTCCATATAACTTCACACAAAATATATATTATAACAAAACAGAATGATGTAGTGGGTAACCATTAACTTACGTCTTCTAATTTGACTAGCTCGTTTTCACCAGATGGGTTCTAATTGTATGGGCTGGGTTCGTCCCATTTATACTCGAGAGAACACATACGTACGTTCCTTATGAAAGGAAAACGCCGTTAAGCATAATTGGTTTAATTACATTTATTGAACAATTACACATCCTTATTGTCTAACAAGTCACGCATATGTCCCCCAAAAGTCACAATAACCCCACACAACAAATTTGAATTCCTCTCCTTTAACAAATAAAAATCCTGGCAGCTTAAAATCCAGCTATGAAAATTACAGAGAATTCATTAGAGTACTAAAGATCAAAGTCCATCTTCTTTGCCCTTATTGTTTAATTGATACATTCATTTACAAGAGTTCTGGGTTAGGGCTATCAACTTTACATTCGTAGCACTTCTTCACGCAGCTAAACAACACGAGATCACTGGGCGCAGCCATCTTATCGTTACCTTTGTGAAGTGCTCTTTACAAAAGGTTGTAGTAGTAGGCAAGTCACGCTCTTCATCTAACCAGGTTATTCATGGAAGCCGTGTACCCCCACGCTGCCGTCCCATTTATCTCCAGAGACCATTGACCGTCTTTGCTGCCGTCCAAGTTCCATTTCCTCGTCCTTCCCAAAAATATCAACTGAATGATGACGCCATAGTAATTAGCGTGATTGAGAGTTCATTGACGCTTTACTTTGACCAGTGAGTTGAATCTTCGCGGCCGAGTAGTAACTTGCGATCCCGTATCAATCAACGGTAGTTACTCGCGAGCATTATGTGGCCGGAACTAGTTAACTGATCGACTGTTAGTAGTCCTATTGCGACTCGAACTCTAAATGAGCTTCAGAGTTAAGCATCTCGAAAAAGCCTAGTGTTATGCTGGTGATCTCATCGTCGCGGTGATGATCACTTAGAACATTTCGAGTGATACTTCTCAAAAATCAGAATAAGAATAATCTAAAATAAACATTCTCAAAATTCGGAATAATAATCTCTGGAGCGTCTTTACTCATCGTTAAGTAACCAAAACCCCGAAACTCGCGATCACTCCTCCCCCCGTGTGTCATGTGATTTTTCTTGTCCAATCACTCTTAAATTTTACTCCACGTGGAGTCGTGATAGTTGGCGGGTTTCGCTGAGAGGTATTTTGTCTTCGAGCCAATCGTTAGGCTAGATTTTTGTAACTTTCCTTTGATTTTGGGATGGCGTTCTTTCCCTAACATCCCTAAGTGATCTTTTCCAGACTCCGATCCTCGTCGGTTATCGATGGCTCTTGATTTTGACATCTTTTGAATTTGGTGCGTCTTACCCATCTCGCTGACGCTTATATTCTCTGCCCTGCGACGATCCCTACGCAGTCGCTTTGCCTTCCATCCCTTCTGTTTTTCGTCACTCATACCGATTGACGATCTACGGGTCTCGTGGTGTCGCTTGACCCACTTAATTTTTCCCTCCGCCTGCGAACCTCCATTGTTCATCCGCTCGCCCCCAGAGGGCTTCACAAAATACCTTTTTTTCCTTGTAGTATCTTTCCGTGTTTTTCTCTCTATAACCGCGTAAATGCATCCGAATCTGTCCCAGATAATGACCTTCCTTTCTCCCGAAATCTCAAGAAATTTTCCGTCCCTCCTAGTTTGGATTTTAACGATGCCTCGCGCCACTTGTTTAATTTTCCTTTCGTCTCTTCTGTTCTCGCAAAAATAACGCGTAGCATACGGATGCGCTTGACTCGACATATTTATGATGAGCCCTTTGAACAAGGAATAAAGCCTCGACCCTCTGAAGTGGTGACGCCTTCCACTACCGTCCTTCGCAACTGGTCGCGGTCATGCTCCGCTAGCCCCGGCAACATTTATAATTTTCAAATAATTAAAATCAACTGAATAAAAGTGAGGAATTAATCATTCCTTACAATATCATAAAAACCAAAAATGTTAATGGGAAAAATCGATTTTTTTCACATATTTTCTATAATTGATGGAAGACTATTCGTTTTACCGAAATTATAAAGATAATTAATATTGTAGCCTATGTAATAATAAATAAAACAAAAAATATTTGAACTCGATTTGATGTTTAGTGACAGAATTTTAATTATCTGTAAATGTTAACATTTTACAATTTTGAGGGGGGGTTAAGCTTCAGGAGGATTCTTAGGGACTTTTCAGATAATGATCCTTGAGAAGTTGTCTCTCAGTGGGGAAAATTCAGCTTTACGCCAATTTCTCTCAAAATCGATGTTTTTGGATATTCATTGGCAGGACTATGAATTTGCTCGTGTCAGACCATCGCTATTGGTGAACGGGCCCCAAGCTTAACGTGAGAAAGGGTCTTCTTCGAGGGGAATCAAGATTGTTGATGTCTAGGAAAATATAACTGAGCATTCTCTAGGCCCCAAGCTATGTAGGTCCCAAGTCTACTCTGTGCCAAGACCGCTGTCGTCTGCAGTTCGACTCGCTGGCTGCTTTGCGACAAAATGTATATGACAACTTTACATCAGTATTAGCGCTCAGATTTGTATGATTCATCTACCTTTATTTGATGCAAAAGTGCTTTACACATCAGATCTTAAGAACCCATTTGGTAACTATTTTATGGTGCATGTTCATGCATATTTCTGTGAAAAAAATATTTTGCACGCAAAAATCAATATTTTACTCGCAAATGACTTATCATCAATCACACATTACAAATCGTTAGTCGCCTTCATTCTGACTACTTTATAATGGAAAAAAGTTACTGCTTAAAACATGAATGGGAGTGGACGTTTATTGTAAGAGCAAAACTGAGTCTTGTGATAGATTTATCACGGGTCTCGCCAACCTTTCAACTTATCGCTGGATTTGTACGAATAAAAGTGAAACGGGATTTGGAGTAGAAGGGGACCGACCTGCGAGTAGGAGATGAATCCCTTTACGGTCCTGGGGAGGGGCGTGTCGTGTGCTGTGGCCACTAGCGTCCGGCTGGCTCTCAGGTCAAACCGTCAGGTTTCCCGTCCATTCCGCAAATGCGTCATACGATTGCTCTGATCTAATTATCCCCGGGTAACTACGTATATTGAAGAAACATTTCTTTATTATGGCCACAGTATACTCCCTGTGTTCATCGTAGTAGTGACATTCCCATGATTGGTGCTCTCTGCCTTCCTTACCACCTTTACATAGACATATATCATTATTTGCTCTCTTGATCCTATATAAATATTCTTTGAAGTTGTAATGTCCCCTTAACATCTCTAGAACCGCTGGTGTTAGTTTAAACCATTTTTGTGATTTCTCGTGGTATCTGACTTCCGTAATAAACCGATATAATTGTCTATCTTTCTCTGTTGTTCGCCAACGTATTTGCAATGCATCTAATACACATAACGTTATTCTCCACCTTGCTTTCTTGTCTTCTTTCAATATTTGTTTTTGTCAATTTTTACCTCCCCTTTGTTCTTCAACCAAAACCGTAGATACTTCCTTTGGAGATGTAGGTCCGTATTAATACTTATCACCAAGTATTAAGACTTGGATTTCGGTGTTTTGGATTTCCGAAATATGAACCTTGTGTGTTTGAAGTAGACATTTTCAAACGCAACTTCGCTATTTCCTTCTCGCAATCACACATAACTTCTCCATCCCTCTCTTCGGCTATTCCTAAAGACACAGTGCAATATCATCTGCGTAAGCAACAGCCGTTACTCCAGTGCTAGCCAAATTAATCAGCAGCCCATTTATTAACACGTTCCAGAATAACGACCCGCAGCTAGAACCCTGCGGACACCCTTTCGTCGTCTTCTTCAGTGTTGTCGCTACGCCTAACGAAATATTATATTCCTGTCACAGAAAAATGACTTAATCATATTTATTACGTATTTTTTAATGGTGATAACTGCTACACTACTCATTCCCAACTGGATGGCCGGTGTTCTATCCCCGGTGAGGTGGGGATTTACATCCAGAGTAACTCCCAGACCTACTCAGCCTGCTGTAAATTGAGTACCAGGGTCTATCCTGGGGTCAAACCGGCCGGAGCGAGATGCTGACCACATCTAGTGCCGAGGTCAAGTAATCGCAGAGCTCTACCCTCCGTGAATCGCCCCGGGCACCTTCGGGATCTGTTCAGGGATAGCTTGACTTAGTTGTACGACAACGTACCGTATATTGCCCCTTCACTGGACCTGCCCGGACGAAATCCTTACTGATGTTCGTAAAGTAAATAATTTTCCTCTAAATGGTCGCTAATCTTTTTATGCCTTTCTCAAAGTTGGTAGTAATCTTATGGGTCTGTATGAACTTACGTCATTCATATCTCTCGGCCCTCTTTTCTTAAAAATCCGAAGAACTCATATTTTCCATTGTATTGGAAAACAGTTTTTGAGAAATACATTTTTTGAAAATATGCAGCACCGCTCCTTGATTGCACTTATATGCTCTTTGAAGCATATCATGTGTCACTTCATCAAACCCAGGCGCTTTTCGTCCGGACAAATTCTGTATTAGAATATTAACTCCCTGTCTGTTATATTTTCTTTTTATGGGACAGTTACAGGCAGTACGGTACCCCATGATACCTCCTCTGATGCGTCAGGCAAACTTTTCTCTAGTAATACCGTTGTCATTTCCTCCCAACTCTGTGTTAAACTCCCATCATTAAGCCGCAATTGCATAGGGTATACCCCAGCATGATTTTTCAAGACATTCGTCTAGATAAATGGTCCAATATTTTTGTTTCGAATCCTTTATTTTGTTTTTAAACTCCCGCTGTCATCTGATATAGTTTCAATTTAATTGTCAAGTCCTTGCCCTGTTTTTTAAGCGACCGACAACTCGCTGTAGTTTTTTCTTTCTCCGCTTTAAAATCGTCGATTCCGTAGACCACCACCGTCTCCCTGGTCTAGCACTCTCTACCCGTAAACGTATAGTACTGTAACCTGTCTGAAGCATCCCTATTTGCAGCCTATCAATTTCCTCCAAAAGTGTTTCCCCTTTTTCATTATTAACGTTTTCATTATTAAATTTCATCTTTAACGTTAAAGATGCAAAGTTTTCCTGAACTGCTGTCTCATAACGTTTCCAATTCTGTATTCTCAACCTCAAAGTAAATACGTCTTTTGGTCCCCCCTCTGCGTTCCCTACATGAAAAATGAAGGTTTTGTGATCATTACTAACGACTGTTATAATCTTCCATTCATGAACCTTTCTTAGAAGCCCCGGAGTAATTAATACATAATCTATTGATGTTTTTCCTCCCTTCTCGAAAGTCATTTCTCCATAGTCATTTAAAATTAACAAGTTATTACGTAGGATGAATTTCTCAAATGCTCTCTTTGTGGTTTTTGTCCCCCCAAAACTTTAGCCTCCCATTACTGTCTAGACAGATTAAGACATTACTTTTATTCTCCTCCTGATGGACTTTTTCCATAAATAATATATACTCTTGTATTTTCCGCCCTAAGTTCCAATAAGCATTCAGAATCAAGAATTCCATATCTCCTTTTCGTTGCTACCAGGTTATTTCATAATGTTTCATATCATTATAAATTTATTGTCAAACAAAACAGTACAAACTGCGTATGACCACGTGGAGGACAATAAACTAATTTACTCTCCGGAAGAAAGCAAGGAACCATCCCATCAATTCCGATCAAGGGCCCTAAGGAAGAGGTGGATTCAAAAATTTCAGCAAAAATTCCTAGATAAGATGAAAAGTTAGTTGCTAGTTATAATGCTAATAGAATGTCAATATGTTCGTAATTTAACGCAAAAAATTTACATGTACAAATAATTATTGAACTGTCGATTATTCTGAGTAGTGTTTAAAAATCATAAGAATTGAAATAACACTAAATTCACGATTTATTGTTACAATAAACACGCCCCTAGACAAAGCCTAGAGAACCTGTATAAGAAATCTGCCTCTACCCGAAGGAAAACTGGAGAAACACCTGGGCCAGGATGGGGCTACAGAATTGAGGTACAAAACCGTGCCAAAGTTGACTACACATAAAACTAAATTAATATGAACCATAGGACAACACAATCATGCAAGAAAATAGTTTTTGAAATCGTTATAACTTATTTTAAAAGTACTACAGAAATGGCGTGATAGAGTACAAGACGGATTTAACTTTTATTAAAATCAATAAATTCTTTTACATTGTAGAAGCACTGGTGCAGGAGGTAGTTTTTAACCGCGGATTCGAAGAGACTCAATTTCATAATATCTTTTATATTCTTGGGCAGGGAAATATATAGAACGATTACCGAATGATATAGTCCTTTTTGGCAAAGAGTGGTTGACACTCTAGGGCGATGAATATTATTACTATTGCGAGTATTGTGTTCGTGAACGAGACTGTTTCGTATGAAGCTAGGGTGGCACTTCAGTAATTCGATCATCCATTATCAGGTAATCCATTATTTTAATGCCCTTCTCCAAGTCATAAGTTCCTGCCCACGCATTTCTAGCACATATTTTCCGTGGTCGTAAGGGTACATGGCATGGTTCTCAGCGAAGTAGATAGGGCTCTTGTATGAGGGCTATATCAACCTGTTCAGCAGCTAAAAGTGGAAACAATTCGCGAGAGGTTATTCCGCGGTGCGTGTTTTGTTGTATGATTCGTAAAGCATTAGCGATTCCCTTGTAATCACCTCGTGTTTTTAAAACCACTTTTGATCCTCCCTCTTTACAATTCGCCATAATCTGTTCTGCTTTGTATGGCACGCGTTGCTTACAAATAACTTACTTCGTATATCATGATCGCTACGCTTGTTTCTCCTAATGCAGTTGATGCATACACTGTTTTCACTTTTTTTCATACACACATGATTATGACCAGCTGAGCCGCAACGTCCACAAATGTCTTTTTGCCCATCACAAAATTTACTAATATGATTAAATGTGACATACAGCACCGCGTAGGTTCCAAGAATTTCTGGACTTTGTGGGACCCTACATTCCAATATGTACTCTGCTTGCTGCACTACTTTTGAAAGTCTCTCTCTTCAACCTCTTTCACCCAATGTGCTCGACTTTCCCCATTTGCTTCTATTCGCCGGAGTACTTTTGTCACGCTCTGTATCTCTTGATTTTGCTCTTTGACTTCTTTCAAGAATTGACCTTCCGTTACCCCGTGCGGGATATCATTGATTACCTTTGGCTTACACCTCAAGTTATTTCGCCATTTGAGTGAGGAGTCTTCACTGATCACCTTCTTCAGCTTGTCTATCCCATTGCCCTCATCTAGCATCAAAATCAGCTTTTTATCTCGCGTTTTTCTCTTTGATAGTACATTTAAAGTCATTTTCTCTTTTTGCAAAGTTTGTATTAACTCTGTTTCAATATCCATCTTCTCATCCGTTGCCTCTATCAGAATGGTGGGTTTTACTTCCGTTGCAAGTATCTTCTGTCTTTGTGATTCGCTGACTTATTTTTCCAACATCCTTACTTTATTTTTCAAGGCTATGCGTTAAATTATCTACATTCGTTTCTTCACATCTTGTACCTCGTTTAGGCCCCAGTCGCTTCACTACCCATCTCTTTCGACTTCTCCCAAAAATCCATCATGCGGAACTCAATTCCACGTACAGTCGCTTCCATTTACTCTGTGAGCACGTCTAAAAACCCTCCTGTTCTCCCTAAAAGTGTTTGCTCGAGTTTATCTAACCTTGCATTCAAAATTCTCTCAAGTCCCAAATGCAATCGATGTTCCACCGTTGCTACCCGCTCCTCGTTCTCCCATAATTCGCGTCGTCGTATCCTCTAATTTCTCATACTCTGGAACATTCTCTCTGTAGATGAAATCATCTTTTGAGTTACCTCTGAGGCCACGCGCTTTAATTTCTAATAATTTATTTATCATTGAATATCGAAGTTGATTTTCATTTATTTTCTCAATAAATTTTATTACTACTACGAAGAGAAAAGTTGTCACTGATATGTATGAATTATATCTCGAAATGTCAGTTCTTTAGAAAATGGTATTCATGACCGAGATTCGAACTCGGGTTTGAGCTTAGCGCGCTCATGCGCTTACCGACTGCGCCATCCCGTTCGCCTCCCGGGCCCGTCTTACATCTTCATTCAACTTGCGAGACCCAAAGACCTCTGAGGCAGTACTTTGGAAGTACTTTGTTTTGGGTCGTATTTTCCAATTCTGGTTCACAAACACATAGAAATCTCTTAAATTGCGGTCAACCTCACCGCCAGGTAACAGATTAATTATGTTATGTTGAATGAGAAGGCCACCTCTGAGGTGCTTGGTCTCGCAGTCAAAGTAACTCCTCTCCAGCAGTCTACTCGGATAATGCCATTGGATGCTGTGAGATAAGCATCTTGCGGGGGGGGGGATACCGGGAATTTTGGGGGGATTTGAGCATTGAGTCCTGGGGATGATAGGTACCCCTGGTTTCATGTTTGAACCACTCGGCGATACGGATTAGTTCGTAACAAAAAGCTTTTCGGAGTAAATATAAAGAGCTAAGCAGTACATTCGATTGGTAACATTCGTTCTCTTTATGTTACCACTACCATTGCGGGTTGCTCGTCCCAATCCTCGCACTCGCTTCGTAAGTAATCGTACTAAAATATTTTACGCGAGAAAGATGACTTGTTAGTTATACGTGTGTATTACA
Source organism: Laupala kohalensis (assembly GCA_002313205.1). Taxonomy (NCBI): domain Eukaryota; kingdom Metazoa; phylum Arthropoda; class Insecta; order Orthoptera; family Trigonidiidae; genus Laupala; species Laupala kohalensis. The sequence continues at coordinate 156,707 of NNCF01129330.1, forward strand.
AAAATACATTCGTAAAAAAATTTTTGACGTGATTTTAAAAATACACTTTTTTGATATCAGGGATTCCCAAAACGAATATTTCTGTCCAAATTTCGCGATCGAAATTTTTCACGACTTTGTTTTTACAAGGTAAATGAAAAAAAAAGCCATATTATGTTCTTGTCTAATATTTATGCACGTTTTTGCCGTAAACCGAATTTGAAGAAGTTCATGCGGAGCAGGCGTGCAGCACAAAAACTTATTTGAGGACAGAGCTCTATGGAGACTTTATTACACACCGTAGCAAACAATTGACCAGTTCAAATTTTTTTGATTTTTAGTCTGATCTCAATCATCATACATCTCTTTCTTGGAAACAATGGAAAACGAGTATAAAAACAAAAATATTGGCCTGTTTGAGCATTCCTTCTAAATCCTGGCTTTAACTACCGAGATACCTTTCCACATGAAGTATATAACTGGTACCAACAATTGAACCTGTACAGGATCTTCCTGTAAACATGAAGCAATGAAGAATTAATTGAAATTCAGTTCACTGTAGTTTTCAATTAATAACACGTGTAAATTTACCTTCCTCCCATTTTTCACTCACCAACTGAGAACTTCTTGGGCATTTTTTTAAATGATTTGAAAGCACTCTATTTCTTGAAAAAGTCGGTTTAAATGTCCAGATTTAATGTAAAATAAAACAATCTAAAAGTCAGGTAGACTTAATCACTCTCCTAGTCATCTTACTTTACAGAAGTTAAAATATAAACAATTGGAAACGTAGTTCAAAAGGCTCATTTTAACGTGTTAAAATATATTGTCAAAATTTAAATGAACCACACTGCTGGAATAGAAAATGGTAGAAAAATTGGTCCTTGGCATAGTTCTTTACTCGTTAGGACAGGAGACTGACTAGTTGTCAGAACTGATGATACTAAAATAAATTCTAAACATGATATTTCACGAAGTTATGATATTTACACTTTCTTGCATATTTTAAATTATTAATAAGATTTATTAATGAACTTGAGAGAGTACAAAACATATTTGTGATTCACAAAATACACATACCAATGAGCAAAATTATGATAACACAATAATTATAATGTTAGAGAAGAATTTACGAGGATTACCTTGTTAAAGTTGCTCGAGGTAAGAATGACTTAGATGTTTCATGTACAAACTAGAGAATGAGCAAATTAATGATGCTAACTTGCAATCCAACTTTAAATATGCTGCTTACAACTTGCCAAGTCTAATCTATAAATCAATTATTTCTGTTGTTAAGCTGTAATTCTTACATTAGAAAAGGTTACAACAATTATTTCATTTAGTTGATTTGAATAAGAACTGGTTTCCAATAAAAAGGCACGAGCTATAGTTTTAAGAAAAATAATCTGTTTCCGAAGAGTTTTCACCACAGGTTATTAAAAATTTTGGGCAATACTATTGGTTTTACTCCATTTGTTGAAATAAAAATAATTATTATGCGAAAATAGTAAGAAACCAAGGATTATGTTCATATACATTCAATGCCTGTGCTACATAGTAGCATACAAACACGTCTTGAGATGCCACACTTTGGGAAATGGTATTGTGGACATATTGTCAGACATTTTGATTCACTATAAAAATAACATGCATGATCATATAATAATAAATTTTATTGTAAAAAAAGCAGTACAAACTGCATATGACCACGTGGAGGACGATAAACTAATTTACTCTCCGGAAGCAAGCAAGGGACCATCCCATCAATTCCGATCAAGGGCCCTAAGGCAGAGGTAGATTCAAAAAGTTCAGCAAAAATTCCTTAATAAGATAAAAAGTTAGCTGCAAGTTATAATACTAATAGAATGTCAATATGTTTGTAACTTAACGCAAAATTTACATGTACAAATTATTATCGAACTATAGATTATTCTGAGTATAGTGTTTAAAAATCATAAGAATTCAAATAACACTAAATTCACGATTTATTATTACAATAAACATACCCCTAGACAAAGCCTAGAGAATCTGTGTAAGAGAACCATAAACAGTAAAGCTGAAATCTGTTTCCATTTCATAAGTTACTGATTTCTGTAAGGAAACTAACTGGAATCTTTGGATCACAATGACTGTCAGACCAGCAGTTGAAACTTAACTATCACACTACCATAAGTGTGAGATCATTGATTCGCAGACACTCTCAATTTGTTGGGCGCAGACCATGCTTTGAAAATAAAGCGAGAATATCTCCAGTAGTTTGTGATTGCACTCCAGTGGCTTGCAACAATCAGTGTTAAGCGGAAGTTTCCTGGAGGGATAGACATGTTAACTTCCAAGGTTGCAAGTTTTCTGGAGTGTTCCTTTATCACCAATCATTCTCCTAGCAAAACAAAACTTTAACTTCACATTAATATTACTTCAAAATGTGAGATAGCTCTTCAAGTGGTATCTACTATAGTAAACAATTAGGACTTTTAACAGTTCTTTAAAGCGAGTTTTATTTTTCAAGAAAACTGGCAAGTGAGAAGCTTCACTTTCATAAAATGACCCTAAAGGTAGAGTACTTACCCAGTCCACATCTCAATTATGAATTATTTAAATGGAAAGCTTAATATTGTATCTACTATTTGTCATTGTATCTACTCCGTTTGAATGAAACATAAATCGGTTTCATTTTAGCTTTTCACGTGTCGCTTTTTCCCTAATTTTTTGTCGTCCCTCATTTCTTACGTACCGATGCTTGCATAAGAACTTGAAAAGTGAACTATCCTTCTTCCATCCATCTCCTACTTCTAGTACTAACTACTACTACTACCACCTCCACATGGGCCAAATTATTGGTAAACCGAGCTAACCGGTCCACCAACTAACAATAGCCCATACCACCCACCTCCTACCTTCTATCGCCCCATGTAGATAAACTTCAATAGCACACTAAATTTCCCATTTACAAATACTAGTTTAAAAAATACTCAATATTCATCCGTTACTTCTCTTAAAAATTATTTAGTCATGTTTATCTGTCCTCTATAAAGAAAAGTCATATTCCATCAAATAAATCTAAAATATTAAATTATAAGATTGCTATTTCGTCCTAAATTCCTCCTAACCTTAAGGAGAGGACCAATGAATTGATGTCAGTATAGAATGTTTCCATCGTCAATGACACGAAAATAATTTTGTTTAAAATATTGACAGTGAAGTTTATGTTGCAATTCCAGTTATACGCTTATAGAATGATGTTTTTTGTTTCCTTTTGTAACATTGTGGAAACATCATCTCGATTTTTGGCCATGTCCTAGAAATGTTAGGAAACTCTGAAATATCTCCTCAAAAGGAACAATTCGTGCATATTCGAAGCAAGATTATCTTAATGAACTTGTCCTCGAGTAATTTTTAATCCATTTAATCTGTTTTCAATTTACATTAAAGAAATAAGCTGTCTACCATTTATTAATATTTTATTCACTTTTTGGCTTTTGACTTTTCAGGGGGGGGGGGGGCTTGAACTTTTNTTCACAACTGCCGAGCTATGGCGTAGTAGTGGTTAATACCAACAGAGCTTTGAACTCAAATTTGAATAGTGTAGTGATACTCAAGAAAATATAAGATATAATTACATGGCTATTTGTCGGTTCTATTCAAATAAGTCAATTTTTGATCCTGAGATAATTTATTAACGAGAGATAAATTTCTTCGAAGACCTTAGGTAAAGCGGCATTTTGTAAATCCTCTCTTAGCTTCTAAAACTCACGATGCTCGAGAACTCGAGGGATGAGATTGAAGTGGAACTTTGAAACTTTTAAACAGATAGGGGTGAAATGCATTCAAAAATACAAATAACGTCACTAAATATGTATTTTTAAATTAAAGAAATAACATTTTTTATTACATTTTTTTAAATAATAGTATTTGTTAATACTATAACATGTCAAACTTTTTTTTTAATACTTAGGAGTATGTTGAAATGTTGAATCCGCCTCTGCCTTAGGGTCCTTGGTTGCTTCCTGAGAGTAAATTAGTTTATTGTCCTCCACTTGGTCATATGCATTTTGTAACTGCTTTTTTGACAATAAAGTTTATTTATTTATTACTATTTGTCATTCATAGTTCCTTTTCTGTCTTAATTTTGAGAAAAAATAAGAAATTGCTTTTCAGTATTCCAACTTCACTTACGATAACTTTTATTATTACTAACATCAGAAAAAACTATTTTATTACAGCTTATTCAGATTATTTCCTTTATATCCCCAGGGAAAAGAACATTGTATAACAACAGAGAACCAGGAATTCAAAAGGAAATAGAGGTTCTTAAAAGCATGTGTTAATTAACTAAAGATGGGAAGAGAGTCTTTTGTTCCAAGTAGTTGAACAAAGAAAATTTATTACTCAATGTCAAGAAATAAAACAACAGTATCACATACTAAAACTTTCTACATAAAATACTGTTACACAGTGGAGAAGTAAACAATTATTTACACATCACGAGCCAATTATTCCATAGAAACAAAATCAATTACTTTTTTCACAGTTAAATTATGTCCTCTTAATGTTAAACCATCAAACTGTCTAGCAGCTTGATTGGCTTCTTCTTCATTTGAAAACAAAATCTGAACAAAGCTTATCTTTAATCTAATATTGGTAACATCTAAATTGGACACACAAATTGGTTCAAGAGGATACAGAATTTTCTCGATTTCATTTTGAGTAATATCCATTGGTAAGTTAGCCATCAAGACTTGTTTAGAATAGCTGGAAACCAGGTCAGAAGTTTGATCATTACAGGTAATGAGACCATTTTGGTGGGGGCAAGTTGAAACTGCAGTTTGTATCAGTGGGGGCATGTCATTGTAAGACTTATCTGTAGGAACATTAATGCCATTCTGAAATTTGTGAGTGTGAACATTATTATTTTGCAATCTGTGAGATAATGCAGATTCTAGAGAGTGAAAATTTGCGGAAACCGTTGCACTGGCAGACACTGACACTAACGGTGGTGGACTTTCATTGTCTTCATAATGTTTGTTTGCGGAGGAGCGAGGGCGGTGATGAATAGACAATAATTCAGGTGGCCCATCTCCTCGAGGACTCCTTGATCGATTGTAACATGATGAATTACTTACACCGTACTGGAGTGGAGAAAGCCTCAACGTATCATAAACTTCTGCTGATACACTGTTTTCCTTTTGTTTTGGAGATTTTTTCTTCTGATTTGACATTGACTTTTGTCCCATGGGACTAGTTTTCTTCTCACTAGGTTGTATATCTCTACGGGATGAAGTACTTTCTCCCAAATCATCTCTATCTCGTTGAGAAGCATAATTAGATGAATCGTTTTCAAGCGCATAACTCTTTCTAGGGTAGCCTTTGGAGGAGACTGAATTACTGTCGCTGTCTCTTTGTTCTTTGTGTCCAAATCTACCCTTTGAAATCTCACCGTACTTTTCATGACGACCTTGCAAAACTTTTTCTGCTCCTTCTTTAGTATAAAAGTTAACATACACCCTGAATTGAATTTGCTTCACACTATGAACCTTTCCATAAGAATAAAAGTCTTTTCTAACTTCTCTTTCATCAATTGTTCCCTCATGATGGAAAAACACTCCGTATAAAGGTTTTGCAATGTCACTATTACTTTCAGACATGTTGTATATTTCTCAAATCTGAAAATGAAAGAAGTATACAGTTAATAATAGAATAGGCACTAAAACAGAAAGCTGTCTTACTTCACTGAGAGGATAACATTTACGAGATTTTCTAGTCACGTTAATACTTTGTGTAAATGTATGACAAATAACTGTTATTTTAAATAATTTCATTAATTATGAATTATAATATCTTAGATAATAATTCATCATAAAATTCCTAATAAAATAACTTTTAAATTATGTTTACAGTAGTAGGAAATGCAAGTACCATATATTTACGACCTAACAAAGTAACATGTAAAGTGCTTTCATAAAATTTGCAAACAATAAAATGTTTTTCAACTTATCTAGCCTCAAGTAGACTCAGCAGAGTAAGGCAGCTTAATTTCCCTTAGACTAAGCATGCTTTATGCTGTGGAAGCACTAAATTATGAAGAATTGCAGAAATACAAAGAACATAAAACAAAATACTTTTAATTACTTCAAAAAAAAAAAAAAAAAAAATTAGTTAGGTTCTCAAACAAACTTTTTTCCCCTCTATTTTTGACAGAGAATATTTGAATTGCCATTTTCCAAAATATCGATGGCCAAACACTCAGTGAAAAAGTAATTGACTGGAGTAGGGGTTGGGTTACTCATTTAGAAGGCACATTTGATGTCATTGACATTCATATGTGCAAATCTTCCCTGAGCTTGAAACAGTAAAGCTCTCACTCTGGTCTCATTAGGTCTGTGATCAATTTTAAGCCCTGTCCTCTTTTTAATATTTATTAAACAATATGTCACCCATCACACCCAATTGCAAATGGTGCTCTTCCCTGATGACATTAATTTACTATATAAATATGTCAACGCATAAAAAGTTCTATCCAAACGCTTGTTTTAGATTCATTCAAATGGTCTGATTGTTAATACTGATAAAACTGTATCTATGTCATTTCACAATACTGTAATGAAACCTCTTCCTCCTACATCACTTTCGATAAATAGAACTCAAAAAACTGTCTAGTTAACCAAATTTTTACAGTTCCATGTTCAGGATAACCTCAAATGGAATTATCACATAGATAATATGAATTCCAAACTAAGCAAATTGTACTGTGAGTTCCAAATTCTAGTTAACATTGTTAGTCAACAAGATTCTCGCTGCGTGTATTTTGCAAATGTTTATTCTCATTTATGATATGGCATTATCTTTTGAGGCCAACCCGTTAGGAGCATTCAAACTTTTAGAATCAAAAAGAGGATAGTTTGTATTATTAATAAATCTTACCCCAGAAATTCATTTAAACATTTATTTATAGAATTAAATATTATCCCTCTCCCTAGCATATGTAATTATGTAGTTGTCGTGTTTGTTAAGAAAGAATTATTAAAAACCCACCCCTCTTTTAGATGATATAGTCTACTTCACGAGCACTCATAATAAGGCTAATATGCTTCATCCTGGTGTGTCAACCACTCTTTGCCACAAAGGGCCATATTATTCAGGAATAGTTTTGTATAATTCCCTTCCAAAATATATAAATAAGTTGAATCCCTTCAAACCCACAGTCAAAAGTTTTCTAATGCTCTATTGCTTCAATAATGTGAAAGAATTTACAGATTATAATAAAAAAAATTAATGAGATTCAATTTACCACTAAATATTGTTTTCCATTAGATTTTGATGTAAGTGATGTTAAATTCCCTTATACTTTGTCATGCCATTGCTATAGTTCTCTAGATATTGATTAAATTTTTTTCTTGTGCATTTTGTTTTGATCCTTTTTATTTATTATAGTTTATATCTAACTGTAACTAACCTTGGCACGGTTGTATACATTATCTCTGTAGCCCCACCCTGGCCTGGGTTTTTCTCTGGTTTTCCTCCAGGTAGTGTCGAATTTTAGGTGGGAATATCATTTAAAACTTTTGTTATTATTAATCTCGAATTTGCACTACACATTATATCTAAGACTCGTTTTGGAATAATAAATGGATATCTACATATTTTATTAAATACTTTTTTATACAAGTATTAAATCCACCGCTGCCCTTGGGCTCTTGATTAGAATTGATGGATTGGTCCCTTGCTGTTTCTGGAGAGTAACTTAGTTTATTATCCCCCACATGGTCATAAACAGTTTGCAACTGCTTTTTGGAGAATGAAGTTTATATTTATATTCTCTTTGCCAGAGAGAAACCTTATGATTTATTCATTTCTAAAAGGAGTTAAAATTACAAATACCAGGACCATAAAATAACATGACACAAAAGGTGCGAGAAAAAGAGCAGAGCAACTTGGACCTAAATATAATCTAATTATTTACCTTTATAAACTTAATTATTTTTTAAGAAATAAAAATATAATATTTAAATAAATAGCAGTAGAATATATTATTACAATTTATTATAAACCTTGTATAGTTCTAATAATTTTTTACAATTCTGAACTGCTGCATGTAAAAGCCTAATTTTGAAAGAAAACATAGCTATTATGAAACAAATGTTTAAGTGTCTGTAAACCATAATTATAAAACAGATCTGATTAGCCTGAAATAATCACTTTAATTCATGAAGTATAGTTATAAGAAAGGATTAAAACAGTATATGAGGTCTATTTGTGTTAAACAATTTCTTTAAACTCAGCAATTTACTTAATTTACTCACTAGCCTGTTTCTTTCACTAGGGCACCAAACACTTGCCAAACAATTCATTGGAATGCAACAATAAGTAACATCAATGACAAAAATAAAGGAAGATAATTCAGAAACCCAAACAAATGAATTTCTTTATTCAAACTCATCCAGGGCCAATAAGGTTCTTTTAAAAGAATAATTGAATGAAAATCTGTACAAATAACTGAAAAAAATATCAGGAATAAAAGCACACGCAGGGACTAAAAACATGAATTTTATTGTATGGAAATTGTGCAGTAGCTGTGTGACAAACGGTCATTCCCTAAGTGATGTGTTTCAGTGATTAGAAAGTAGTTTTAAGAAATGATTAAAGAAAGGTTCGCAGAGGGTTCCTGGAAGGACATATCAAAAGTAAACAAACCCAGAATTACGGATAACCTGGATATTGATCATTTCCCGAATTCTTAAATATCCTAACGAGAGGTTAATATCTTCAACAAATCGTGAGGGTCATATCTTCAAGAATCCAAAATCTACAATTCTACAACACTCAAGGAGAAATGACCACGCGTTCGTTGCTTACCTGCGCTGCAACAGCGGCTACCCAGAAATTAAGACCCATTATGAACTTAAATTCTCGGGTAAACCAACCATTCTAATAGCAGGATACAGATTATGATGCATCAGCGATCCAAGTAGATCATGACATGATGATTAACAGATCAATAAAAGACCATTGTATAGTGAATTACTTCTTCACAGTTCCTGTACAAGTTGTTTGTATCAAATACGATCAATACTTTCTATACAGAAGAATTCACTTTCGGTACCGATATTTTTATGCGATATCTCAAATCGAAAGTTAAGCAATTGGATCGAAAAACAGTTACTCTAATCGATACTGAATGGTAAATCAGATTTTGCTCACATAAAAAAGAGTTATCGTACAAAACCATCTCGCAAATTTTGTAATACTTTTTTTAAAGCCTTCACGATGGAAAGTAAAACAAAGATCACGTATAAAAATAATTATTGCACAACTTTACAACATTTCAATCTTATGCGATTAAATAAAGCAAAATGATTAAAGACATTATGTTATTGCGAGAAAATTAAATGACACACTCGTTGAAAATAATCGTAAATATGAACGTTCTTCTACGACCTTTTGATGGACGAATACCATTTATATTGTGCTTTTACAGAACAAGCAAAAAACATTCTTTCACGGCAGTTCTTAACCAACTTTTTGTTACCCCATCCTCCCAGACTGCCTTATGGTTATGTAATTTTCCTATAGCCTCTTCTACATCTTTTAATGTGGGGTTATTTATGAGTAGTTCTGGTCCTATTCTGTTCATCCATCTTTCATCTTCCTCCCTCTCTTTCCCATCTTTGTTGAGGAGCTCTCGGAAGTATTCAGTCCATCTTTCACTTATTTCTTCTTCAGTCTGTAATAGGTTACCTTCTTTACTATTACATCTACTCAGTCTTGATCTCTTCCTGAACAAATTAATTTCATTGTAGAATTCCATTGTTCTCTTCCGTAACCTTTGTGTCTCTATGCTCTCCATTTTTGCCTTAAGCATCTCTCTCTTTTTCCTCTTACAGATGTTATTAGCTTGTCGCCTACACTCTTAGTATTCTCCTCTACTTAACCTCGTTTCCCTCTGTAACATTTTCGCTCTCGCTATATTTTTTCATGTAATCGCTTCCTCACATTCTGCATCAAACCATTCATTCCTTTTCTTTCTTGCTATATCCAGAACTTCATGTACCGCACATTGTATTGATCTTTCCACTATTTTCCACCTTTCATCTATTCCCATTTCTTCTCCAATTGTCTGCCCAATGCTATCCATTTTTGACTGGAATTCTTGCTTTCCCTCTGGTTGTTGTAACTTATCCTTATCCCATTTTCTTCTCATACTAGGTTAATTCTTTTGTCCTACAGCTAATTTCTACCTCACAACCACTTTTACCAAACAGTGGTCAGAGTCACAGTTTGGTCCTCTGCATGCCCTTACGTCGATAATTGACGTCGCATGCCTTACTGTTACCAAGGCATGATCTATTCGATTCATTATTGAGCTTCCTGGCACTCTCCACGTTCCCTTATGGATTTTCTTATGATCAAAGCAAGTGCTTTTAATAATGAGTCCATTCGTGTTTGCAAGCTGTCCTAGATGGAAACCATTCTCATTTGACTCTTTATGTAGCATGTATTTTCCGACTATTGCCCTCATGCAATCTTCTTTTCCCACTTTAGCATTAAAGTCTCCTAGGATGATAATCATGGCACTTCTTCAGTAGTTTCTGCCAACATATCATATAACAATTCTTTCCTTTCCTCTTCTGACTCTTCCGTCGGTGCATGTACTGATAACACAATTATATTTCTAAACTTTGCCCTGATTCTAAGCTTACATATTCTATCTGATATAGGTTGAAATCCTATCACACTTCTCTCCATTTTGCCATGTACTAGAAATCCTGCACAAAACTGCCCTGTTCTTTCTTCCGGGCCAGTGTAGAAAAGGCTGTAATCTTTCTTGTCTATTCTTCCCTGTCCCTTCCATCTCACTTCTTGTAGCGCTGTTATGTCATATCCAAATCTTTTTGATTCATTCACTAACTCATTCATTCTTCCCGGTCTCAACATTGTTCCAACACTCCACGTGGCCATACTTATATCCGATTTCCTTACTCGTTTCCCTTTTCTTTGCCTTATTCGTCTTTGCGTTCCGTCCGGTTTTCCTATAGAATTCCTCTGAACAATATCTTCTTTAAAACATATACTTTTTATTGAAAACATAAACATCAGGTTATCTCTTCTTACATAAAACACTTTCTCAGCATTCGAAATTAAGACAAAGTTAACTCACCATCTTTGAGTGGAATCAACTTGTCATCATCATGTGGAAAGTTGAACATCTTCCCCATGAAAAAGATTATACTCGCATCATATCTCACAAAAGAGAAAAATTTTGATATCATAACACAAGTTATACGATACCAAGTCACCCACGCAGAAAAAACATAACATTCCCAACAGAATTGAACAAGGGGTTATCCACTATGTTATTTCACTATGATCACTCCTAAGTCGCTTATCCTGGCTGAGAACAAATGGTCATCCCATAAAAATATGTTTGCTACGTTTAAAATACGCGCCAATGATGCATACAAATATTTCCGTCAAAATTGGCTATCCCATTTTATGCGGTCATCTATAACTCTTTAACTAAATGTGATTTATATACTTATATATATATATATATATATATATATATATATATATATATATATATATATATATATATATATATATATATATATATAAATCACACGTGTCATTTATGATGAGAAGAAGGAGGGTGTTTTTGTATTGTCACAACGATACATGTTCTATCTCCCTTGGAAATAAAACAAACCCCTAGCAAACTCAATGAGTGTCATATAGAAATCATAATTGACACCTACGCGTGATATCATAAAATTGTCGTTGATAAACGTTTTCACAGCCAAGAGTCGTTTACGGAGTGTGCGATGTAAGAGAGCGCAGAACATCTCCAACAGTCGAGATATAAGGGATGCATCACCTAGGGAAAACTGGAGAATTTGCTCCAACACATTCGGAGCGTGGAGAAAACATAAAAGACCTGCAAATAATCTGCATTGATAGATTTGGAATACAGACAATTGCATCCTCATTTCAACCACAGATGGAAGACGTAAGCCTTTGAACAAATCCCCATCTGAATCATCACTCGCTATTACATCACCATCCTCATTTAAATTATCACTCACTGTCACTAGAACAATGCGGTTCATGCCTTCAAACAAAATCTCTCCTCAGCAGCAGATTCTCATAATACATTCAATAATGAACGACACATCGGACAAGATCGACAACGTGATGTCCAGTGTGCGATGCATGGTTTACAAAAACTATGTTAGCACGGAGTGATGTGTATATAAGCAGTCGGAACACCCTCATTGAGACAAATAGAACATGTGATGACATACGATATATTTTCTCTTTTTCTTAACAAAACAAAACGTATGTCAACGATTTTTATTTTTTTGTAAATTTTTTTAAAATATCCATATTTTTATGAAAAATCGATTATATTATTAATCTAGACGTAAATTATAATCCATTGATATAGTTTTATTTAAAAATAACAATTAATTTTAAAAAAATATTCGGACGAATCATCCAGAAATAACTCGGAAAAATTTGTGTTGTGTCTTACAAAGATATTTGATACACCTATATACTAGTAAAACTTTTTAAAAGAATAATGACATTTGAATTCTACTTTCAAAGGATTCTTCCAGGTGTTCTTGTGAACTCATTTATATAACTTTAAACGATTTTTGCGAAAGATTCTTGAATTCTTAAGAAATTTTATTATCAAAACTGCACACACAGACGGACGGACGTTATGTCAAAAACAACTTTTTCGAATGAGAGGGTTCCAAAATGAATATTTCTGCAAAAATCTTACGAATTTTTTACGATTACTCTACTTTTTATTTACTACATATATGAGAAAGTAACATAATGAATCTCTGCGAATTTTTTTCCAAAAGATGATGATTTACCTTACAGAACGCGTTGCTCACTCGTACACATCACCGGACCCTTTTTGCTTGAATGCTGCACAGCACGGCTTAAGTAGTAGAACCACAGCTGTATGATACGTGTAAGATCGTTGGCGTCAGCAAAAGTTTACCTGCTTCGTCTTTGGTCGCATCCACACCTGCATCAAAGCACCGACACCAGGTTTGCTGTACACATGTTAAGAATGTCGGCGTCAGAAAAAGTACAGCTGCTTCGTCTTTAATATGCATGTATCGCCTTTGCGGCGCGAGTGCCTTTGCGACTAGACACCCGCTCTTCGCCGCGACGCGATGCAAATGCGGTTACTTTGTGGACACACACATGACCCGCTCGGATGATGCTTATGAAACAAGTATATTCTATATACTAAGTATATGAGATAGTAAAAAAATCATTTATGTTTCAAATAATATACCTAAACGAAATACCACTCACTATTGAAACATAAATCACAGAAACTACAAAACGTACACACTTGAAATTTGACAAGTAGATTTCATTTAGGTAGTGAACAACCGCTCCGAAAGGATTTTGAAAACATACACTCCTACGAAGGTGAAATGGGGTTTTGGAATGTTTACTGTATGTATTCTAGCATAACTCAAGAATAATATCAATCAATGATGGTATATAATTGACTAACTATCTGACAACAGGCTCTGTGGGGGTAAGACCCCTAGGGAGGGGTGTCTAAAGAATAAAATATGTAAATTAATATTATGAATCTAATTGACCTCAAGTTTAATAATATAATAGATTTTTTTCTTAAAAATATCAATAGTTACGATTTTTCTCAAAAAGATTATAAATAAATAAATAAAAATCGTTAAAACGAAACAAATCGCAATGTACGAAAGAAAGAAAGAGACATTATATGTATCGACTGTCATCATCTAATTTTCCACGCGCTGGTTTAAAGCATTAATCGCTATTTCAACACTAATGGAGTCCACCGTCTTCTCGACAACATCTGCTCTCGTCTTACGATGGTAGTTGCATCCACACCGCATACGAGAACACACTGCTGCGTCAAGCATGTGTCAAAGTCTTTTTACATTCTTTTTCCTTGTGTTGACTTACGTTTTGTTTTGTTAAGTAAATAAAGAAAACATGTCACTTGTCATCACATGATTTTTATATGACACTCATTGAGTATGCTAGGGAAGTGATTTATTACCGAGGGGGATAGACCATGTATCGTTATGTAATAATACAAANCATTTCTAATTAGTTCATAAGTTCACCTTAACGCCCTACATTAATTACTCTAACACATGGTTATATCTTATTTATTTGATTATCCACTCAATCCAGACTTTACTCTATGCATTTTTCAAACCCTAATTAATACATATATTTTTATTTATTATTATTTTTTTTTCAAAATTAAATTCGTAATATAAAAATTGTGATTCCTAAACCTAATAATTATAATGCATGGGTAATACTTTCCCCATCAATCAAGCCCCTATCCTCGCTTGAAAGCATAACAAATCGCCGGTCTTGATCATTGTTTCTGGCGTAATTAATCCTTAATTAACAAATTATAAACAATTACATATTTCTTAATCTAAATGCATGAGACTATTTCTATCTCATTAACTAAGCCCTCACCGCGCCTAGTTACATGACTACCTCCATGTTTCGTTGTCTCTGGCATAATTAGACCTTAATTAACAAATTATAAACAATTACATATTTCTTAATCTAAATGCATGAGATTATTTCTATCTCATTAACCAAGCCCACAAAGCGCCTAGTTACATGACTACCTTCATGTTTCGTTGTCTCTGGCATAATTAATCCTTAATTAACTATTATCCTGGATCTCTTATATTTATTATTATTTTTTTTTTTAGTAGCATTTGCCCCTATTCCTATCTACTGTTATTCAACCCGTTCGACTTTCGTGTTAGTGCAGTAGCCTTTGCGTCTACCATCTCCATCGCCTCCTGGCCTCCATGCGTTGCTATGACGACCTAAGACGCTACTTCACTACGTCGCCTTTCGTACTTGCAGCGTTGCCATGGCAACCAAAGTCGCGTCTCTCGCTTCCCTCTCTCTCGCGCTGATTTTCCCTTTCACTTTTCGAGTGCTCCGGCGACCCGCGCCGATCTCCACCTGTTCTAAGAAGTTCCCTTCTACGAATTCGGGAAGCCCGCCAGGGTCGAATACCCCCATCCATTCATGGATTCTTACGCTAGACCCTTCACCGCCGTGGCTGTCCGCTCCGTACTGCTTACGCTCTGTTACTGCCCTAGTGCTACCGCCACCATCGCCTCCTACACAGCTGTTCTGCTGAAACCTCTCGCCGTTCGAAAACATCGCGTCTCTTCTAAGCTGACACGCGTTCAAATCCCCTCCTAGTAACTGTCGCTCGCTCGCTGCTCGGTTGCCTATACTCTCTCGTTTACGTTCTTCAGATGCTCTTATTTACTTTCTTTGATTATTTTACTGCCTACTATATCCTTGTTACTTTCTTAATAATAAAAAAATACTTATGCTTACTTCTCCGTTTAATACTATTACTTATCTACTTCATTACTCTTACTCACTTGTAATTACTATTCTTTACATGGTCTCAGACTCCTAAAATTAAATCGTCCTTTTTCTACATTATTATTATCAACTAATATGGCTACATTTGGCACCGGAATGTTCCTTATTCTAAATGGTCCTTCATACAATTTAAAAAATTTATGAAACAGTTTCTCTTTTACATTTGACAGTCTAGGGACTCTTAGCCACACCCTTTTGTCTACTGTGAATATGTACGGTTTTACTTTATTCTTTCTCTTGCGTGCTCTAGCTGCTTCTTCTAAATTTGATAAAACTACTCTTGTAGTGCAGTCTGCCGGTTCATTTTCCCTTTCTTTTTCTGACGCTGTCATTAATTCTTTGAATACTCTTTCTGGCTTAATTTTGAAATGCACTTCTAATGGTGATTTTCCTGTGGACTCACTCGGAAGTTCATTGAGCCATTTGTTGATATACGGTATTAACTCCGGCCACTGAGTGTGTCGCTCATTGCAATATGCTCTAAACAGACGTGATAGTTCTTTCATCACTCTTTTACTAGGATTGCCCTGAGGTGATCTGATGGATGTCAGAATACTTTTGATACCCATGGCTTCTAATCCCTCGACCCATCTTTCAGCGGTGAATTGCGTACCGTGATCCGTTAACACCGCTTTTGGTACCCCGCACGTTTCAACATAATTTTTCAAACATCTTAAACTGACTCTAGTGTTTGCTTTATTAATGGGGTATATTTTAACATACTTAGAAAATACATCAATCAACACCAGAATATATTTGTTTCCTCGAACAGCTGATGGTAGAGGACCATAAAAATCTCCCGCAACTAATTGAGATGGACCAGTTGGTATAATATTTTGCATATTTCCTGAATAAGATCTGTTTGGATACTTAGTTTGCTGACACAATTGACAGAGCGCTATAGTTTTACAAATTTCTTTCCTCATGCTTTTCCAAAACCCAACCCGTTTTACTACTTCTAAAATTTTTGTACTTCCGAAATGCCCATAATGCTCGTGACAATAAATAATTAATGTCTTTCTAATTTCTTTAGGAATCCATAATTTGAATTCTTCTGGATTATTTCTGACTTTAATAAAAAGTAATCCCTCCTCCAATTTCCATCTTTCCCTCTGTCTTGATAGGCTTTCATACTGTGGGTCTTCTTCTTCCATCCCTCCATTCAAAAATCTTATTACCGTTGTTAATTCGGCGTCATTATGCTGCATGGTAGCCATGTTTAATTTGTTTAAAATAGGAATTTCTTCCGTGTGGATGCTTATGGCTGTTAATCGCCCCCCATTTGTATTTGATCGTTTTTTATTTCGCTTCCACAACTCTCTGCCAGGTGTGCTACCATCGCCTTCGTAACCCCTCGTTTCGCCTTTTCCACTGACTCTTTCCTATTTATAGCGGCCACATGATACACATATTCTCTTTTGGCGTCGTCAATGGTACTATTTCCGTGTCGGCTTAAGTAGTCAGGAAGTATGTTTAATTTCCCTGGATAATGTTCTATAGAGAAGTTGAATTGCTGCACAAACATGACCCATCTTAATAATCTTTCATTGTTTACNCTCATTGTTTACATAACATTTTTGCAAACAGGTTAACGCCTGATGATCTACTCTGATTATAAAATGTCTTCCCGTGAGATAATTTCTAAATTTTTTCAACCCGTGAACTAAAGCACACATTTCCTTCTGCGTGGTGGAAAAAGTTAATTCCGTACCTTTTAATACTCTACTTGTCAATGATATTATCTTTTCCTCCCCAGTCTCACTGTCTTTCTGAAATAAGATTCCTGCTATCCCCACATCACTGCTGTCAGTTTGTAAAAATAGCTTTTCATTGAAATTTACGTGATACAAAGTTATGGTGTCATGAAACTCTGCTTTTATTTCCTGAAATAATTTTTCGTGTACACTGGTCCATCGCCACTTGTNTCGTGTACACTGCTCCATCGCCACTTGTGGTTTTTCTTCAATAAATCATAAAAGGGTTGTAAGCGAATAGCAAAATTTCTATAAAACCTACTGTAATATGTGATTAACCCAATAAAACTTCTTAATTGTCTTATAGTCTTGGGAGGTGGAATTTTGTCAATTTCTGAAATAGTTTCTTTGTTGATATATGTACCATTCACTCCAATGGTATATCCTAACAATTTTACTTCTTGTACACAAAATTGGGACTTTTCAATATTTAAAGTGACATTATTCTCTTGAAATTTCTTGAACAATTTTTCCAAAATAAAAATGTGCTCTTCAAAGGTCTCACTATACACTGTCAAATCATCAACATAAATGGCGATGTTATTCTGAAATTCCCATAATAATTCATTGAGATAGGCTATTAATGAACTACTACTAATTTGTAATCCAAACGGTACTCTGCAAAAGACATAAGTTCTTCCCATAAACATAAATCCTGTATATTTCTGCGCTTCTTTCTTTAATCTCAATTGCCAAAATGCTGCTTTTAAATCTAGAACAGTGAAATATTTCATTCCATTAAATCTCATGAGAATATCCTCGATTTTCTCCGGCGCTTCCCTTCTCGGTTCCATTAAACTATTTAATTTTCTTGCATCCAAACAGATTCTTATTGATGCGTCTTTTTTCGCGATAATCACGATCGGGTTAAGATATCCGGTTTCACTTACTCTGATTATTCCATCTTTAACCATTTGCATCAGTTCTTTTCTAACTCGATCATGATAGGCCACCGCCACGGGATACAGTTTTGATTTGTACGGTTTGTCATCTATAAGCTTTATGTCAACTTCATAATTTTTAACGGGACTATTTTTCTGCTCAAAAACCTGCTCATATTTGCTTAAAAGATTTTGCATCATTTCTCTTTCACCTAACTTGATATTCTGACATCCTTGTACTCTTTCCCTGATGTGGTCTCTTATCTCATTTAATTGTAAAGCGTTACATGTCATTTCTAATATTTCCGGCTCCTCTGTCACAATTGGGATTGTTACTTGTTTTAAGGTTAGAGTCTGTTTCGTAAGATCTATCACTGCTCCATGTTCTCGTAGAAATGGATAACCTATGATTACCTTATATAATAGATTCCTTACAATTAAACATATTACACAAAAATACTCATTTTCTATTTCTATTTCTATCATGGCTTGTTTCGTAATTGGTGATGATTTGTTTCGAGTTGCCGTCAGAATAGTCATTCTTGATAGTGGAAGTGTCGGAATTATACCTATTTTATTTTGTAATTCCTCAAAAATTTTTGAATCAATAGCACTTACTGAAGCACCAGAATCTATCATTGCTTCTATTGAAATTTCTCTACACTTGACGCTTATTATGGGACATTGTTTATTATTATATCTTTCCACTTGATTTTCTGTCTCCTCGAACAAATCACTTTCCAATACAAAACTTGCTTGGAAGGGCATGGTAATGTCTCCGTGCGATGAACCCCTTTGTACTTCAAAGCACTCTACCCGTTTAACGGTGTATTAGTAGCCGTGGCGGCTGTCTGTGGCGCATTACTCATAGGGTTCCTTCCTCCATTGACCGTGGTTGCGGGCCTACCCCCGCCCCTCGCTTGGTTTGCCCCGCGCTCTCGAAACGACGCTTGTCTGTTTCCATTGTATTGTCCGTATGCCCTACTGCCGTTACCACCCCCATTGCCACCGCGCCAGCTGTTCGGTCGAGGCTGCGTGTTATTGGTAAACATTGCGTTTATCCTAGGTGGACGTACGTCAGCACCCCTGTCACTCTCTTCTCCCCGCGTCTGATCTAACGCTCCTAATTTCGTTTTCAACTCCGCTAATGTTTGCACGTTCGCAATCCTAACCAAGTCTTGAATATGCGGCTGAAAATGTTTGATAATCATGTTTAAGATTTGTTTTTCAGGCAATGATGTTTCACACATTTATAACCGCGCCATCGTAACTTCTACATACTCCAGCATTTTGCCGTGACTTCTAGGATCGTACTTGGCTTTCAATATTTCCATTTGACAGGAGAATTTCCGGTCTTCATCCCACCATCTATCTAAGAATCTTCTTCGCCATTCCTCGTACGACATTTCCTCATACGCCGCCTCGCTTTCCATCCATTCACACGCTCTATCCGCTATAGTTTGTCTAACGACTAACATTTTTTTACTCTCTCTTTACATTTGCAATGTTAAAATATATCTCCAAATCTCTTGAGTATTTATTTGGGTGTAAACCCCCTGTTCCTACGAATCTCAGATCATGTGGCATTGGTATTACCGGGGCAGAAACACTGGCTGATGGCCGTGCTTCCATTATCTCACATTTTTCAGCCACTCGCTGTATCTCCTCACGCACTGACAATATCTCTGACTCGACTCGCCCTCTGACCTGATCATCAATTTGTCTCATTTCCTTGTTTATTATTTTGTTTTGAGCAGTGATCGCTTCCTGGTTNNATCACCGATTGATCAATATTGTTATTGATTGAATCACAACGTTGATTACTAGCAATTTGATTTTGTGTGATTACATTTTCGACCTGATTTAATCTGACCTCTTGTTTCTCAACTTTTATTTCAACACTCTTTCTTGCGCGTCCCGAAAGTGACTAGCTACAACTTCCGTATGGTCCTGGAGACGATCCTCCACTGCTCTAATCGATTCCCGCATATTTTCATTCTCTGTTTTAATTACTTGCACCTGCTGCTTCATCGATTTTTCTAACGCTTCAATCTCCCGAGTTGATTTTTGAGACATTTGATCGAATTTCTGCTCTACTTGATCGAACCTTTCATCGAATTTTTGAGTTGTTTGTTGAAATTGAGCATTACTATCTTTTTTCATCTGATCGAATTTTTGATACATTTGTTCTGACTGAGCATTACTATCTTTTTGCATCTGATCGAATTTTTGATCGAATTTTTGACTTATAAACTGCATTAGACTTTCGAGTTCTTTACCCCTTTCCATTTTTCCCTCCTTAGAATCGGATGTCTCTGTTTTGCTTCCTGCTTCTTCTCCTTCTTTCTCCATCGCAGCCTCGTCTACAAAACCGGATTCCTCTATTAACACGTCTTTTTCTGACCCTTCTGAACTTAAAACTTCCGACACCTGTGATCCCTGATCTTCCTCAAGTCCGGACATCTTGCAATTATTGTTAACAATTCTCAATCACAAATCACTAATCAAAATCCCTCCAAAATTCTTATAAACTAACATGTATGTTTTGCCTTTGCTCGTTGTGAGTCGCTCAGAAATGGTACTCTCGATTACCTTGGTGCTTATTTTTAATTAATATTATCAACGCTAGTGACTGTCTCATTATATTATTAGCCGTTTCACCAGTTCATTTATCAGCCTCTGGTACCTTTTGATGCTAATTAGCCACTTCTTAAATAATCTTATTACATTTCCTGTCAATTAATTAATTACTTGAGTAAATTACCATACACCTTAAATTAATAAGTTTCTATACTTAATGCACCAATTAAATCGATTGATCGAGTCCCCTGTTCGGGCGCCAATTGTGACTCTTATTAACTAATGAGGGAACAGAATACTCATTTCTCTGGGAGCCACTCACAAGGACAACACAACAATCTGGTGTTCGAGCAATGAACAAAACATTTATTATCTCTGTGACACACAATTTACACTCTCCCACACGACACAAATTGAAACCATAGAACCATTATTCAATGCCAAAGTGACATTCTTACTCTTAAAACACAAACAGAAATTCCCCCCAAAAAACACAACACAAGTTGAAACCATCGAACCATTATTTCAATGCCCAAGTGACATTATTACTCTTAAAACACAAACAGATAATTAACTTACACTGAATTTCATTTAATTAACAATAATCTCTTTAATTGATTCTTAACCAAACCAGACACTGACTCTACTCGTGGCAGGATTCATTTAACGTTACAGTCAATTTGGGGCACTAAGTTCTTTTAAAGTTTATGCCACTTTTATTTAATCCGTGCCAGGACGCGCAAGCGCATAGTACGGTGCTGTGTGATACAATCACCAACAGCCGCCTCATATCTTCCAAGATGCCAACGAACGCCGCCAAGAAGGTCCTCCCGGAGATCAGCCCCTCAATGGTTCGTGAGAGCTGTCAGCTTCTCGCTAACAGCCTCCAATGGACACGTCGGCCGCGTTACCTTCTACGCGAACTTTGTTGTTAGGATGCTACCGCCTGAGCTCCTCCAACAATCTCGTACGATAAGCGAGATGTTAGCTATTTGACGCCTGAACATCTGAATATTGCCGCAGAATCTAAGTGAGACGTGAACTCCATGAATTCCTTTGAAAATTGCGAAGTGTGAGCTTCATTAACTCCTCTGAACAAATCTCTGCGAACTGCGTGAACAATCTGCGAGATGTAATAACGAATTACAATGTGAGAAAAATCTGTTAGATGTGAGAACGAAATGTTCGCACCGCCGAAAAATCTAAGTCAGATGTGTGAAAAATCTGCTAGATGTGAGAACGGCTCCTCTAACAAACTGAACATCGCCGAAAGATCGGAGCGTGTGAGAACGGCTCCTCTACCAAACTGAGCTACATCAACTCCACCGAAAAATCTAGGCGTATGTGAGATCTGAGATGTATGAGGACGATTCCTCTGACTGAGATATGAGCTGTATGAGGACGAAATACGATGTGAGCTTCCTTAAATAAGCTTTATTCCTACTTTTTTCCGAAAATTTCCAAAATTTTGAATGTCACGTGGCCGAAAGACTGCCAATACCAAATGATTTCCCCTTCTTACGCCTTGGTTCTCATTGGAACATTTAAAGGGCTTTCTAGAAGATTCTCAAAAAAACGTTTAAATTTCCAACGCTCTTTCCAACAAGTTCGGGCATGTTTTCACCCGGCGACCATATGGTGTTTCTGAGGTTGGGTGAGACCTCCTCCCCCGTCTTCTTACTCGCTTCGGATTTCTAAACCCTAATAAATCTTTATTGATGTCAAAGAAAGCCGCCGATGCCGCCTGGGCCACCGACCGTCCGCGACCACGGTTGTCGCTCCCAACCGTCCTCCGTTTAAATTTTTATTCTTCGACCGTCAAAATTCCGCAACAGAATGATTAAATTTGTCAATAATTAGCGAATTATTCAAATCTCACAATTGCACCCACCAAGTTTGAGAAATTTCTTCAACCTCTTTCTTTTTTGACTGAAAACGAAAACGTGCAAATAAGTTTCTAATTGAATAATACTTAATGAGTTTGAATAATAAGGTCTCCGCCTATTTTGTATTTCTTTAAATTTAGTTTTTCAATACTCGTAGTCTACCGTCTATTCTTTCTACTCTTTGCTTCTAACTAGAATCGTTTCTTTATTAACTTTTAACTTTAATTACCCACAGTAGTTATTCTTCCTAAATTTTCTATACTTGGGTTCCCTCTTNTGTAAGAAGTAACAGCCGATTTAAAGACGAAACACGTATAGTACCGGTTTGAACGAAGCGCCAAGAGGGGTGCATTCTGCGCATTTCACGACACGACGGAAGATTTGGATGATAAAATTAAAAGAACTAAGAATTGTGAAGGCACCTGGTGGAGCTAGTGAAGCGAAATAGTTAGAAACGATCAGATTGGCGAAATGCACTAAGCGTGAAGAAGGAGTGGGGATGAATGTTTAGGAGGGAAGCACGCGACAGGCACCGATCTCATTTGTACGTGATCGCTAGAAGTAAATGCCTGCTTTTTTGATTCGAGACGTGTGATTCTTGATCACGCAGAACATCAGCGTTAGATTCGCAGTATAATCGCACGTAAAGTTATTAGACGATAGCGAGTCGATCTGAATTAATACACATAATCATATTTGATTATTGAATACAGTTATTGTATCGGGCGTGAGTACGTAAATTTGGCGTATATCATTTTATGATATTTTTTTGTCGCAAGCGAGATCAAAGAGAGAACGGCCGGATATTACGGAAGTAAAGTACGTGAGATTGTTAGATAAAAGGGGCTCCAAGTGAAGCCAGCAAAAATACCATTTAAAGTTGGAACTCGAATCCGGAACAATTTTACGTCGGCGGTCAAGAAGTTCTGTCGCGAAGGCTGATCGAGCACGTGGCGAGAAGTCGTGGTTGAACGAGCGAAAGCCAAGGTCACGGCACGAAGCAGCTGTGTGGTACCTACAAATGATGGGGAGCGGTATTTCGAGCTGTTGAAATTGAACACGGTTTGGAAGAAAAATTTTGCTGTTGTGAGTATACGTCTCTGCGAGACGAACATTGTACAAAAGTGTTTCGTGAACTAGGGATTTAAATTCAAATTGTAATTTGATGCTAATCAGTACCTTGCAAAGGAGAACATTGCATTGAAATTGTTATATTCGCATTCACTGTAATAAAATTTGGGTTTCATTCTGAGAAGAAAGTAGAGAAGAAAAGAAATCAAGTTAATAAACTGTTAATTAAATATCCAGAGGGAAAACTTTCCATAGCTCATTTCGTGCTTGTATTAAATATTGTTTTTCTTTCTTAATTGTATTGTGTAAATTTTCATTGTAATTGCACGACTCAAGATTTTGAGCTCTACTTAACATTACGCAATTTGTTGCAACGAATTTTATATTTGTCTTTTGATATTGTGGGGTCATAAGAAAATTGTAATTATTGTTAATATTATATGTATTATTTCCTATTATCAGAATATACTGTGGTAAATCACATCAGAAGTTCCGAACCTTATTTTTTTTAATAATTATCTTAATACACCCTATTGACTACCCACTAGAAAAGGGTGCGTTAGAATATATATATAGTAAGAATATAATAATTCTTAGTTAATATTAATATAATAACAAGATTAGAACGAATAAAATGTTCGAAAAGACGGGAGTTCGGAACTGAGTGTTTATGACTACCGCTGGGTTGGGCGACCGCTGAATAGGGATGCCAGTTTTATGATCTAGGGTAGGTACGGCTACGTAGAAGGTGGTCTAAGCAGCCGCGCAGATTTGGGTTCAAAGTGGGATGGGGGACAAACAAAAAGAATTCCTAATACGCAAGCGTCGGCATCACTAAGTAAACGCCAACTGAAAAATTACTAAACGCTAGTAACAGAGCTATGGGGTTTTAAAGGACCTGGCCAAAGAACATATGTTTGGGGTATGGGGAGTAAGGAAGCCTCCCTTTTAAAAGTTTAAAAGGAGAAGAATGGTTTGGCGGTAGACTGCGGAAAACGTGGGTGGATATACATTCGACGTACTTGTGGGAAGAGGGGCTTGGCAATTGTTTATGAGGAGACGACTACGATCGCAGTACCGACGAGGGGCTGGGAGTGTCGCAGAAGTGCGAGAAAAGATGTTGGGAAACAAGAAAGGAAAGACTGGTAAAGGTTCGAGAACGTTCTAAATTTACTATGTTATGATTTTCAAAAGACGTTAAAATTCAAAATTATGGGAAAGTCAGTTGAGCGAGAAAGAACTTGTGAGGGAGGAAACTTTTAGAGAGAGGAGCTTTCCGATTGGTTGGAAACGTGTACTAGTTGGTGTAAGTTCAACCAATTGTACAACTACGAAAGGGGGGGAATTTGTTGTGATTTGATAAAAATGGTCACATGGGTTTTGAAAACGGTGTCACGTGACTGAACTTTGGGTGGACCGAGTGGGAGATGAGATGATAAAGGACGACGCGGAGAGGCTCCAAGGAGACTTCTTATACTATTCATTCAGCGACATACATTCATTGATTCGGAGACATTCATTCAGAGGTTTTTTTGCAACCTTCTAACATTCGGAGACGTTCATTCGGAAAGATTTTTCGCAAAAGATTCGCATTGAGATGTGTCGAGCATTACAAGTTTTTTTTCGAGACTTACGCTGAGAAATTCAGTAGCGTCGTCGGAGTTTTTGAACATTCGTAGCTTTCTAAGATGTGTCTTAATAACTGTTAGAATTCGCAACTTCAATGTAATTGTTGGGGATTCAAAGATTGATTCCGAGAGTTCTGAAAAGGCAACATGAGATCAGGTTTTGAGATAATTTGACGCTTCGCGCGTTATGGTGACAAGTGCGGGCTACCATAGTCGCACCGGTCGGTGAACGGACTTTGAAATCGCGGGGGAACGATGACTGGAGCAGGCTATCACCCGCTGATGCAGACCGACGGAGAGGGCTATTACTGGTGCTGAACTGGGGGCGCTCTACAGCCTGCCGGACTCGAACCATGGACTCCTCGCCCAGGTGTTTTAGATTGATCTGACTATCCCTTCACGAAGGTAATATGTTGAAACTGGGGCTGTCCAGTTAATAGACTTTATCAAGTGGCAGCGACAACAAAAAGAAGTGCTACGAAAGAAGATAAATGCAATGGCCTAGGCTCAGGACATTTGTTTCATTATATAAATTTATCAAGACCTTCATAATGATGAGCTACCATCAAAATGTTTCGGATTCATGTAATTAAATTTTCCATTTTTTGACTATTGGTAAATACTATGTCTGTTTAAGAAACGTAGGAATGGACCAATTGTCCATAACACGTGTGAATTTTTGGGGTTTAAATGTGTGTGGGTGCATGAGGAATGTTAGTTAATAAGTAGAGTTAAGTCAAAATTTTTTGAGCGTTTCCTTATTACAAGGAACTTTGTATGTAGGGCTCACTTATGCCCGAACCCAATGTCAAATGATTTAATACCCTGAGATGAGAGTAGCGGCGAGGAAGACGGACGTTGAAATGGACGCAAGGTTTTGCGTTTTGTTGTTTGTACGACGGTTATAAAAGTTCAGTGAAAAGAAGAGTGGTTTAGTTCGACGCATTTATTTTTGGCAAGAAGTGGGAAGGGGATAGGAAACTTACTAACACGTAAGGGATGACGTCGTTACATTTGAACTAGGAACCAACGGAAAATTGCCAGAAAGACGTTGAAGGAGACGAGGTCAGCTTTAGTGACAAATTTTGGGTTTTAAAGTGCGACTTCCAGATAAACTCATGTTGTGGGCGGGGAGAGAGATTGAAGCTCTTTACAAATTTAAAAGGATGAGAGGATCGACAATAGACAGCGACCCAGAGAGCGTGGGTGTGAGGGGGCTCGATCTGTCGCTGGTGAGAATTGTCTAGGGACAGCGACAGACATCACGAAGCAGCAACCGTTGGGTCAACGTTGGGCGGGTGTCGTACGACGGTTAAGAAAGGACGCACTGAAGACAAGGGGAATGACAGTTAAAAGTTTGAGAACTTTCTAAATTCAGTTTGTTATTATTCTTAAAAAGCGTTAGGTTTTAAATTTTGGAGAAGACGGTTGAGAAAGACGGCATTGTTGAAGTGGGAAAGTTTCATAGGAAGGAACGTTCTAAATGGCCAGAAACATGCACTTGTCGTTGTAAGTTTAACCAATCATGACAACTACGGATGGAGGGAGAATTAGTTATTACTGGTGAAAAAGAGTCACATGGTTTTCAAAATTGTATCACGTGAGCACTTCGGATGGACCGAGTGGGAGAAGATGTAAAATACGACGCCGAGACGCTCCAAGGGATCTTGATCATCATTCTAGCGTCCGGAGACAGTCAGAGATTCATTCGATCATTTTTCGGTGTACCATTTCGAGATTCGGATTTTTATTCGAGTATTTTCGAGAGACATCCGTTTGATGTCGAGACTCGATGAGTCCGAGATCATGTCTAGAGTTTTGATCGTGAAATATCGGACAAGTTGGTTTTAATTACTAACTTGATTACATTCTAAATTATACAGAACTTGCAAAGATTCAATGTTAATGATTTTATCCGAGAACTACCGATTTTATCGGATAATCAACTGTTTGTGTTTTGTAACGAGTAGCGATCGCAGAGACTAGTGAATCGCGTTACAACAAGTTGAACGAACTCTCGTTTTCAATGAACTTTACTATGACGGTGAACGCAGAAATTCCGAAAACGAGGGACTCCAGGGCGGCATCCCGACTTCCAGAGAAATCAGGCTTTTGACACTGGAGGGGCTACAGCTGGTACGAAGGAAATGTGTACTCCACGAGCTGAGACTGGACAAGGGCATTTCAATCTTCTCATACGCTTTAGACTGATTTGGTCGTCAAATAAAAAGGTAACCTGAGGACGCTGGTGCTCCCAGTAATAAATGTTTTAAGTTGCAGCGAGAAGAGCGAGTGCATCGAACTAGAATCGTAATGGCCCGTGCTCAGAACACTTGTGATTGTATAATTAATGATGGCAGTGAGAAGTATGAGCAATTACGATGGTGTTTTAAATTTAATCAATATTTTTGTAACTAACTGGTAATGTATAAATACTAGAAATTCTTTAAAGGAAAATTCATGTTAATGTTATTTGCTTTATGTGTGATTTTTGGAGGTTCGTGCATGGTAGTGTTGATTACTAGAGGGTAGCCATGAGTAATTAAGTCAAGTTTATTTTGGTAAAGAGTGTTTTCTTTTAATAAGGAACTCCGTGTATTGTGTCTACTTAAGTAAAAATAATACGAATCCATATTTTTAGTTCATTAAATTCCCTGAGATTGTTTTTCATTTGTTGCACTTTTATCAATTTTATCTGCAATCTGATTCTATCTTTCGTTTTTGTTTTCTAGAACTATTATCTCTCTGCTTGCATCTACATTGCTTATTAGTTTTCAAATATCTTGAAATAGTGAATAAATGTGATAGTAAATGGTGTCATGGTGAATTTAACAGCGCCGGAACGCAAAATTTCTCGTACTCCCCAACAAAAGTGGTCCTGCGCCCCTCCCCATCACCAGAAATTTTTAAAAATTGATGTGCTATTTTATACATTTTAACGCCTTCTGTAGTCGATTTTTGACGCTAGAACTTCACCATTTCTGTAATCTAAAAAATATATATATATATTTAGGCCTGTATTTTTTGTAACTTAATACTTTTTTTTCTGAATATGAATATTCATCACAAGTTATATTTGATATGACTCTCTTGACAGTCGAAATAAAATTATCATACGTGTCTGTGTTTAAATAATTTTGTAATCCTTAGATCTGGCACATTTATGTGCTGGTAGTTATGAGAAAAAGTCGCGTACAATTTTCACTCCGCCAAAATCAAATGGTTTTGAAAGAAAATCAACCTCACTCCTCTTACGCGTAGCTCAGGTCTCGTTGTGTATTCAACTTGAAATTTGTTTCTCAAATTCTTTTCTTTTAACGTAGCTTAAAATAAAGTCTTATGTAAGATATTAGTAAAAAGGAAACGTATTCCAAAAACCAGTGCCGGAACGACATTTTTAAATAAACGGAGGAATTTCCATTCTTCATTAGTGTGTTGTTCATCTCCTTTAACCAATAATATTCCGTTCTTGCACAATTTTTTTCACGTTCATTTTGCCCGCCCGTATTAACATCCTTCATGAGTACCAACACCTTTCTAACCAGATAAGTTAATGTTCTTTATTGACATGCAATCTAAAATTTTAATTCTACTTGCAGGAATTAATTCTAGTAACAGAAATTGAGTTAATACGATCTGTAGTTGAAGCATGTGTTTATTTGTATGAAGGTGCATTTTTCTTATCTTTCTAACTTTCCAATTTCCTGTACTTCTTTTGCCTGGAAGAACATTTTAATACTTTAAAAATTGCCGAAATGGTGGTATGTACTGGTCGGAACTTGACCATCTATTAATCCAAGTCACCGGAGGTGGTCAAACTAGATGAACTAGATGTGTACGGTATGTGCGAGCATCACAGGTAGATCGCAGACTAGATGAGTGTAATAGTGTCTGATGTATATACAAAGCAGTACGAGCAGTACAAAGGTTTAAAGAGATCCAAAGATCTGTGCTTTAAAGAGGTGGTGCCTGGGTCAGGCGTGGGAAGTGCTCTGGTTGTGATAAGATGAGTAAGCGCAGAGTACTAGTCTTGTAGCGTTTGTGCAAGAAGCGTGAGTCGGGTGTTTTCAGATTTGGAATTGGCGACAATAAAATTGTTTAAGTACGCGTTGGTTATGTTTCAGATCTCCGTGCTTCAACAAACTGAGTAAGTGTTATGTTAAATTTCCAATAGGATTTTATTTGACACATTCGCACGTTTTGAATTTTACACCATTCCAAAGTTTTGATTGGAATATGTTGTGTCTATATCCAGCTGTTTATACCTGTGATACTTCTTGAAGAAGGGGACTTAGCAGGATTTACTACTGAAAGCAATATGCTGCAAATTTTTTTGGTATTCGACTGCTGATGTCATCTAAAATGTTGGAACATTTTGGAAGGTGAATTGTTGGTTAAAATTTTATTTCAACTTTTCTCAACTGCTTATCTTATGTTGTGTGTTGTCTATTTTTGTTTTTACTTAATTTTTATTATTTATTTATATTTTTGAAGTCGTCTGTCCTCTTTGGTTTTGATTTAAATTATTTATGTACGTTGCCTACCTCATTTTCTTTCAGTGATTCTGAAATGATATGAAAGACGTGTTCATGTTAGGTGTATTAGTAACGTCTCATCCTCTATAGAATGTTCCGTTCTTCTGGGACACGCCCTAGTAGGAGTTCCATTTCAAAAGACAAGGAGTATGATCCTTCAAAACCGGACGCTAGTCAAGCATTATCTGCATCTGAGGATATGGAAGTATGTTCGGCTGTTTTTCAAATGTTGCATATTAAATTTGTTAATGATGAATCAAATCATGTTTTGTTTCTGTTGTAGATTGACAATTCGGGCACTGTTTTACAAAAAATTTCTTCCCTGTATTCTGAAAGGCAAATGAATGACATATGTCTGGTTGTATCTGGAGTAGAATATCCTGCCCATCGGTTGATCCTCTGTGCTTCAAGCGAAGTATTTCAGGTTGGTTGTACTCTTGAATCTTTGACTGCATATAAAAGGTTTGTTAATTATATCAATGAGTTTAATATTAAGTACTAAATTATTATTCTGGTAATATAGGTTGTAGGGGAGCATTGATCTGGTAATACGAGTCAAAATGTTAAAAACTTCCTTTGATCTGTGTGATTTGACTTCAGAAGAACTTTTTCTTACAGGTTTTAGATTTTTTACTTTGTTTGGATGTATTAAAATGTAGTAACAAGTGTGGATGAGAGATACTGATCCCTCAAATGTAGCCATAGTTCGAAGTATCCATATTTCCAAGCAACTTAAGTTGTCATCGTGTACTTGCAGTTTGTCACTTCTAATTTCCCTAAAAAACCCTATATCAGACTTCATATTCCTGTTTCTAGAAAGCTGCAGGAAGAAAGCTGGTAGAGTGGTAATTCTTATGAAATTACTTTTTTCTTCATTTGTGATTTTGATAGTTTATAGATTGTTTGTGTTTAATTGGTGAGCACTCATTTATAAAATTATTATAGTTCATTTATTGGTGAAAAAAAATTCGGAGAAAAGAATTACAACAGGCATCAGAATTTTACAATATTGTAACTAAAGTGTGCCTAAATCCATTCAAAAGGAATCTTATTTTTTTACCTTTGCTGGGTTTTTCATCATTTTTGTGGACAAACGGTATTCTGAAGATTGAGTTGTCCATGAGGCTATATTGAGTTTGTAACGTTGCTTTTTTGACAATAATTTATTTATATAACTATTTATTTAACATTGACTGGTCTTTGTAAACCTTTATTTAAGGAATTAAATATTTTAACACTTCCCTGCACTTATATTTATGAAATTGTTGTGTTTGTTAGGACCGAATTACTGAAGTGCCACCCTTGTTTCATACAAAACAGTTTTGTTTATGAACACAATACTCGCGATAGGAATAATAATCATCATCCGAGAGTGTCAACCACACTTTGCCATAAAGGGCAGTATCATTCAGGAATCGTTCTATATAATACCCTGCCCGAAAATATAAAAGATATTTTTAAATTTAATCTCTTCAAATCCTTGGTTAAAAGCTACCTACTGCACCAGTGCTTCTACATTAAAAGAATTTATTGATTTTAATACAAATTACACCATTGTTATGGTACTTTCAAAATATGTGATACAATTTCAAAACTATTTTCCTGCATGCTTGTATTGTGCCTTATTATTCATATAAATTATGTACTCAAACCTGGCACAGTTCTTTACATTAATTCTGTAGCCCCATCCTGGCATGGGTTTTTGTCCGGTTTTCCTTTAGGAAGAGGCTGATTTTTTTATAAACACACATTAGGCTCTTACCTAGGGACGACATCATTTGAAATAATTATCAGCGAATTTAGTGTTATTTAATAGTTACGAATTATCAACAATACTTTCCGAATGATTTATAGTTTGATATTAATACGTACTTGTGAAATGACTTCTTTGTGTTTTATTAAATACAATACTTGTTGGTATTATGTTAATGCAATAACATGTGTCGAACTATTTTTATCATTAGGAGAATGTTGAAATGTTAAATCCTCCTTTGCCTTAGGGCCCTTGAACAGAATTGATGGGATGGTCCCTTGCTTGCTTACGGAGAGTAAATAAGTTTATTATCGTCCATGAGGTCATACAGTTTGTAACTGCTTTTTTGACAATAAAGTTTATTTATTTACACTGAATAAATTGGATGTCACATCGGTGAGTTGAGTTGAGCTGTCACAGTTGGGAGGAGGGCACTATGGCTTGAAAAGGATTATTAAAATTAAATAAACTTTAAGGAATTTATACGTTCCGATCAATGAGATACTCTTTTGTCAGTAAATGCATTAAATGGAAGAAGATATATCGTTAGTCTGAAGAGAAAGGGACCTTTCTTATTGGCCTTCTTTTGTAATGCCTAATGTAATGCTTTCTGTATGAGTGTACTACAATTGTATTTACTTTGAAATTTATGATTCATTGTTGTTTCAAAATTGTTGTATTTCTTTTAAACAATTGTTAGCCTTATAATGCAGTTAACATTTGCAACCACATTATCTGTTAGACTTGGAAAACCTTTTGTGTGATAAAACGTTTACAATCAGGGCCTCAAGAATAAGAGTTCAAAAATTTATATTTATTATCCTATTCTATGGAGACTATGTTTCCTTTAATAAAACTTCTTATGTCTCGGATTATTTAGGGCCTTAATGTGTAGTGATTTCTGGAGATGTAATAAAATGGTATGTGGATCATTCATTTTATTACATGAATGGCCAAGGAAATCGCCATTCAAATTGACTAAAAATTTCTATTTCATTTAATTTCCACTAAAAACTAAGATAGAGTTCATTTATTCAATAATTTTATCATTGTTTCACATTAAATTACTTGGTCAGTTTTAAACAAAAGTTAAGTTTACACATGCAGTGAATGCAAAATCATAAAAAATCTATCCTCAAAATTGATTAGGCATAATTCAAAAACACTAAATTCAGCCACAAGGGGCAGTGTGTTTCATAAGAAGTGTTGGTTTAGTAGATAATATTTTCGTTTATTTTAGAAGTGACTTTCAGATTACAAAATGGGATGCTAGCAGGTCCCTTTCCATTAATTTTTGTATATCGTAATACAAGTTTTGGGACTAACCTTCTCACATCTAATGTCATTTGTGAACCAGAAGTATTCTTAACCTTTTTTCTAGAATAAATTGTGGTAGTAGAAAATATACCATGAAAGAATACGTTTTGGAGATAAATGATGATGAATAACGTGGTGACAAAATTTTAAAAATAATTCAATCACAAATAAAGAAGAGGTGTTCTATCAACAAACCATTAATAATTGACCAAATTTTTAAACATAGTTATCAATCTGTAACCAGTGCTGGATTGAAAAAAAGTAAACTATTGGGATTGTACAGGACAACTTGCCTACAATCCTTTTTTTGTTACGAGTTTTTGATCTGGGTTTGGTTGGTTGTTATTTGCTTAACTTTCTCAACTCTTTCTTAAGCTATCAGTAAGTCGTATTGGTTCTATTCTTTCTTCTAATAGATATTGCATTTTTTCTTTGCACAGGTAATGCTTATGAATCCTGAGTGGAGTGAATCTCAGGAAAGTCGTGTTGTTCTTCAAGAAACTCCATCATGTGCTGCTATATTT
Organism: Laupala kohalensis; assembly: GCA_002313205.1. NCBI lineage: Eukaryota > Metazoa > Arthropoda > Insecta > Orthoptera > Trigonidiidae > Laupala > Laupala kohalensis. The sequence continues at coordinate 190,074 of NNCF01129330.1, forward strand.
GGAGAATTTATTCAGTATTTTTATACTGGTCGAATCCGGATAAATCATATTTCTGTTATGCCTATCCTATCTTTAGCGGACAAGTACAATGTTAAGGTAGGTTCTCTTAAGTTCATAATGAGGAAGTCTTATTTGTTATTGGTTTGGATAGTACTGGAAACATTTTAGTCAGTAAGTAGTCTTCTGTCTTTTCTAGTCTGAGGATGAATAAAAAGTATTTTGATACAAAATGGACATTTTTGGTTTCCTATCCAAAATGTTATTTTTATTTAGAAATTTAATTTGTTCTAAACTCTTAAAACTTTTCATCTCATAGTTCAAACATTTTTTTGAAAATATTTGAACAGTGCATGCAACATGTTGAATCTTTTATCTGAACAAAGTAAATTGATGAATAAAATTTATTTTTCATCTATCAGAAAAATTAATTTTTGAAATCTTAAAATGGAAGTTCCAAAATTTCATCCAATTTGTTGAAGCAACTGTAATTCTTGTTGCCCTACTATGTTTCTCCTGCAAGAGAGATGTCTCTTGAATGAATCCAAGAACTTAATATACATCCTTTTTGGCTTTCCTCTGTGCTTGGAATCTTCCCTCACTTGCCCCACTAACGAAAGAGAATATTATGATCATTTGTATCCAGGGTGATCCATTTAAGCGGAGACATCACAACATCTAAAAAACTAAGCATGTTAGGAAAAGAAATTCAATAAATTTTAAGGTTTTAAAGGGGCTCATTCACTCTTGCTAAAACTGGACCACCTTCAGCCCTGTTGAAGGGGGGGTGGCGGGGTGGGGGGTAAGTTTGAAATCCTAAATAGAAACCCCCATTTTTTGTTTTAGATTCATATTCTATTAACAAATATACAACTTTTGTCTGAAACACTTTTCCTAGAGCTGGGTCTGTGGTTGTTAAAATAACATTTCAGCAAGTTTCAAGAAAATGGACATTGCATGAAAAAAACAACTAAAATATGTTATTAATACCTTAAACTAGCATAAAATGATATCAAAGTTGACCCCCCCTCTTCACCTTCTGGGGATGACGTCTAACTGTTAAGTCATGATTAATTATTAATTGAAATGGTAATCCAAAGTCTTAACCAAGAATTTTGGTGTAATACTCTTCCCCTAAGTAGAAATTTTTCATTATTGTCTCGCTCCCTTTCTTCCTTATGTAATACTTGAACGATCCCTTGTCTTCTGGAGACATTCTTCTTGTGTGCAACTGAAGTTGTTAATTCCTGATAAAGTTTTGTATTTGTTTGTTACTTCAAAATTCAATTGAAAAATTATTAATAGAATTAAATTAATTTAAAAGATCGAAATTCTATTTTAGGACCTTGTGACGTTATGTGTGGAATACATGTGTAAACATATTGCACATGCTGCTGCTAATAACCAGTTGGTTTCATGGCTGCAATACACTTTAACTTGTGGGCACTATGATGTTGCTCAGGTAAATATTGTTATTCTGAAGAATTGTGTTAGGTAAATGCAAATGCACAAAAACTAAATTTTTTGTAATTTTTATAGGCTTGTCAGAATTTTGTTAAGTGGAACTTGGAAATGGTTGCAGAGACTTCAGATTTTGGAAACTTTGAACCTGATGTATTTGCTAATCTGCTCAAGCAAAATGACTTGGTAGTTCATGATGAAATGGTTTTGTACAAGTAAGAAATGTTTTGTTTCTTGTCTTTGATGTTGCTGTTTTGCACCATCTTTCAATCACCGATGCTTCGTAGTATATATAGGCAAAGTCATGTTGCTTTGCCTCTGTATACTAAGATATCGAGATATTCAGCTTAAGAAAAAAAAACATGAACAGAAACACAATGAGTTTATTAGTTTATGAGTTATTAGTTGCAGTAAATTACTTTATTGTCTTCAACATTGTAATTGGCAGTTTGTAAAAGCGCTCTCCACAATAAATTATTTCTTTATTTATTGTCAGTCTAATTGGCTTGATGTTGGTACAGAGCTAGTGCTCAATGTAGCCAAAGCTTTTATTTCTCCATCGTCCATAAGAGCAATGATATTTGTACCTCGAATTATGTTGGCAGGACATTAGGATTTCTCAAAACTTAAATCCATTGCCAAACTCGGCCATCAATTTAATTCATGTGCTCTTGTGGTACTATTGTTCTTTCTGCATCGAGCGTATGGAACGAATATTACCTTGTGTCTTAGCTTGTTTTGATATTAACTTGTATTTCTTCACAGCAAATAGTCGGTTTAGGGACTACTATTAATATGTATTTGGGTATTCCTTAAATTCGTAGGTGTTGGCAATTTGTGTTAGGTAGCCATGTTGCATAATTTTCAGCAAAGTTGCATGACTTTCAGTATAGTGTACTCCTTTAAGAACTATAGGAAAGAAAACCACTTTCTGGTTTTCAGTCTCGCATGTAGACCTTAGGGGTAAGACTTTTTCTCTTTTCCCTTGTGCGTGGATTTGCTGCTAGAGGCCAGGGAAATGTAAAATTATTAAATATCTAATGATATCGTTGCAAAATGTTTTGTTTTCGTGAAGTGAATATTTTGACTTGCATTATTTTTGTGGGTTTATTCAGATACATTTATTACATTTCATTCATTTCCTTTGATTATACTTGAGTGATATTGGTGTAATGTGAAACAAAACATTCTTCTGCTAATAGATGGAAATTATTACTGAATTGTGTGATTTGTTTCAGTTGTGTAGTGAAGTGGTTGGAATTGCAGAACGAACGTTTGTCGGTTGAAGATGATCCTGAGCACATGGAACAACTTGTCATGGAAGTGATGGCTCACATTCGTTTCCCCATGATGTCCCCTCGCCAACTGGCTGAATTGTTGCTCTCTCCTCTCACCAAAATGTACAAGGAGTTTTTTGTGGAACGGATGGCAATAGGAATGTCTTTTCATTCAGGTAAATGTTTGATCTCATCCGTCATAAAGGGTGAATGCTTTAATTCTTGGGGCACTTGCCAAATGAATTAAAATGGTGGGCATATGTCGAGTGATAGAAATGAACATATAGATACACCCAAGGCATATGTAAATGTGTAAAAGTAATTAACCTTTGTTCTACCTATTAGTATTTAATCTTTTATTGAAGAGTGGTTTGTTTGATTACGTACTCATTAGTTTATCACTTCCTTGTACATCAAGCATTATTAATTGCCACAACTGTAAAAAGGTACAAATTTATAATTTGTTAAATTTGTTATGGTAGTGCAATATACCAGGACATGTGTACTTGTTTGAATTATCTGCTTTATTAACGCTTTTTAGTTTTAGTTTAAGAGGGTTATTTGATTACCGTATTTACCCGAATTTAGTCTCCCCTTTTTTTTCCAAAAAAATGTTTAAAAAATCTTTGAGGGGACTATATTTGGAGTTTAGGACTGAAAAACTACCAATTCAAAGTTTCGTGGGTGAAAACTGGCTAAACAAACACACTCCGTATACGTAACAAAACACAAAGAACATCAATTGATGACAGTGAGATTTGACACTCATTTGAAATGGAAACCGAACTGGTCCATGTCGTCTAGGAATGACCGATTGCCATGACTCACTATTTTGTCATGAGACTGCAATCTTCTTCGTTACAAGCGGAAGTCCGTGTGGATCGGGCGATGTTGAGAAGTTGAACTGCACTAGTTAATTTTTCATTTTAAAAGCCTTATGCTTTTACTTACCAGGACCAATCATTTCAAATGGAATTTTGAATGAGCATTTCCCTTCAGAAAGACTTTGATTTTACTCAACTTCATTTTTCTTCCAAATGTTGCCTCCCACAATAAGTGGGCGGGGGACTATATTCGGATAAATACGGTAAATGTTAACATGACCATTTTCATGTGCATTGTTGTGCGTATTTTGTGAGACAGACACACTTTATTCTAAACGATAATTTCTAGGTCATGTTGAACGTTTGACTGAAGTTCTTCAACAAGCTGGTGGACAGGAGCTATTCACTCCACGTCTGTATACAGCTGACACTTGGAGCACGTTGCTCAGCGTGGAGAACTTCCCTTCTCTCCCTCCGTACCACGCCAGGACATTGGTGTTCTCCAGCCATTCCTCTCTGGCAGAACATGCTGGCGAACACACTTGCGAATGGGTGGTGGATCTGTATCCCAAAGGAGTGTGGTTCAAGAAGTTCTATCTCATTGTGTGGCAAGGCACGGTGGAAGTTCCAGAGAGCGTTCTGCGCACTGTGAGGTTGTCGGTGATGTGCAAAGACCCGTTGCCCCCTCGTGACATGCGCGTGGAAGTGGGCATTTTGATCCGAGGGATCCAAGACGGAGTGGAGCATGTGATGACTGTCATGAGGAGGTGCCATCACTTTAGTCAAGATGACAAGATTCTCAACTTTGATAACCTCTTGGAATTTGATGAACTGAATCACGTTGCAGGGAACACGTCAGTTAGCCCGTATCTAGTGGGGAAGCACAGAGATGTGCTCAAAGTTCACATTGTCATAGCACCTCTGAGTAATTTGAGTGTACCAACGGCTGCAAAGTAAGGAGCGATAGAAGTAAGATGTAATCTGTGATCTAATAGACACCAGTACCTGTTATAGGAAATAAAAATATGTAAATTGTACTTCTGTCTTCAAATACTTGGATCTGTTTTGGGAATAAAGGTACTTAGAATATTTGATGGGACTACAACAAACTGTATATGTCTGAAATATTTTTAATCAGTTATGCTTATAATTCAGGACGCGTATGAATATGTATTTTTTACTTATAAATAAATGTGTTATGTATTTGATGAATTTGATTGAAATATTTTTATATACAAATGTTAGTAAAATGTTTTGCCTTTTGAATATTTATTAGTGATGTACTTGTGCTGTTACTGAATTGTATAACAATAACATTTATAAAATATATAAATTTTTAAAAGATTAATTGTTGAAGTCTGGGTTTTTGTTTCAATTCTGTACAAATATCCTAGATCAGGTTTTGGAAGCATACAATACGAGAAGTTATAAAATAACTGGAAAAGCTGGGATTTTGTGAGACACTCTTCTTGAGTCTTGGAATTTGATGTAATCTAGTACATTATTTTCACCAAACACTTCTTACATGACACCATCTATCAGTGACATATTGTCATTTTATTTAATTTTGTCATCTTGAAATTCTAATTGTGTCACGTTCATTTACCTGCATTTCTGTCCTAGTTCTGAAGTTAAAGCTATTTTCTTAACTTACATCACAATATTAATTTCCTTTAAAATGCAATTTCAACATTGTTAGTTGGTAGTCTGTGCTTTCGAAGAAATACTTTTTTTTACTTTGACAGAAAGAAAACACTTTCTTCCAAGTAAGATATTTGTTTTTCCTTTCCCCCCCTCCATTTCATCTTGGCGAATTTAACTTGTAAGCGTTTTGCTTAAGTTTTCATAGTTTACAAAATAGTATGCTAAATGTGGAGAGTAATTTGATACATTAAAAGTGAAAAACTTTGATGGGGGTTATTTTCTTCCATTTTTTTGTACATCATGTGGAGGACAATAAACTAATTTACTCTCTGGAAGCAAGCAAAGGAACCATCCCAATGAATTCCGATCAAGGGCCCTAAGGCAGAGGCAGATTTAACATTTCGACATACTTGTAACGATAAAAAAAATAGTTCGATGCGTTTTATAGTATTAACAAATACCAACAAATATTGTATTTAATAAAACAGAAAAGTCATTTCACAAATACGTATTATTATCAAGCTATAAATCATTCGGAAGGTATTGTTAATAATTTGTCACTATTAAATAACACTATACGCTAATAATTATTTCAATTGATACCGTCTCCAGGCAAGAGCCTAGTGAGTCTATAAAAAATCGCCTCTACCCGAAGGAAAACCGGAGAAAAATGGGCTAGGATGGGGAATGGAAGAATTTCTTTAAAAAATCTCGGTGAAAAAATAATCGTTTGACGTTTGAGTAGTTAGTAACTCGGAACATGATAAAAGTAAAATCACTGTTAAATCCATCGAATTCGCGGATAATTCCGTGCAAAATGCCGAGTTTCGCATAAAAATCCCCCGATCTCGCGATTTTTCGCTCGGCATTTCTTAGATGAGCGGGTTACCATGAGGTGATGTAACTGGGTTTGAACTCGATCCGATGTAATTTAAAAATTTCTCGCGATGTTATGGGGTGTCTTCCACCTGTCCAATATCCATCGATGTAGAAGCTAGTATTTGTTTATTGTTCTGCTTGTGTGTCGTGGAGGGTTTTGTCAAGACTAGAAATTGCATAGAGAGCATGAAATGCAAAATATGCGTTTCAAATAAGAAACTAATTATAACAATGGAAGGACCTGTTCAGAACATATTACATCCCTAACGCCCTAATTGATGAATATATGGATTTTCTAATCAGTCTTGGCTTATGAAACCTGCTACTAAGTATAAAAATAAAGAAGAAATCCCGATTATTCATCATGAAATATTTCTGTGGACGACAAAATCTAATTGAAAAATAATACTTCTATTCATAAGAATAGTAAAAAAACAACCGAAATGTAATTTACATTCTTTCTGAAATGTTTCCGAATGAGTCATTTCTATTAGATTCATTTTTCTATTTTCGAATTCACGCGTGGAAATTAAATAAATAGAAAAAATTAGTTTAATAACAAATAACTATTTGACATAAAATATGTGGAAGTAGGTCACGCATCTTCACTGACAATAGTACACAAAAATAGATTTTACAAATAAATTCAAACAGGAGTGTTCACTGTTTCCGGGAAACGGCAAGAGCGACAAACTTCTTCTTTATTTTTGGTCAATCAATGAGCAACAAAATAGCAACAAATTATTATGTAGGTCCAGGCTTGGCACCATAAATGAATATTCCTGATTAATAAACATATTTTTTGACAACTGCCGAAAAAACATTTTGTATTTTTATCTATACTACTTTCTTTCATTTTTCACTTTTACAAATAACTGTCGTTAAATTCTTTTTCAAACATTGATTTATTTGGTGTGAAAGTTTGACGAAATAATTTGCTAATTTAAGTGCTTCTATTTTCATGTACAGCTCCATACCAACAAATAATTAAGTAGCTTCAGATGTGAGGACTTGCAAAAATCTCTTCGCTGTTGTTCCTTATTGACGGAGTAACCAACCATCTGTATCGACTTCTTTTGAAAATGTTTAATCATGGTAGAAATTAATATTTACACATAATATAACTCTGCCAAATTGGACTGATTCAACTGTCATTATACAAGCATATTTAAATAAGTATGGTATGGGCCAGAGACGAATAGTGTAATCTTTGTCATTTAAACTGAAATGCGTCTGAAAGTGAGTTTTACGGTCGGTACATGTCTTTCGACTGACGAAACTAAAGAAACGTGTTTTTATGCGATCACCAATGTCCATGAAAACGAAGTATTGTAAGCTAAGTGACGTATTGCACATGTTCATTACTTGTCGCAGACTTTATGCATGAAAACATAAAAAGGTCAGGAAACTTCACTTTTAAAAGTAAAATTAAAATTTCGTTTTGTGGTCTAAGAGAGAATTCTGGTAGTGAAATCTTAATTTCAGCTAGACTTCTACGAAACTCGTGTTTTATCACGGTATTTGGATATTTTCACTAACTATGTTTATTCATTAACCACGACATGAAAAACTAAATTAGTTATAAGAATTCTTTAGTAATTCAGAATCTGCAATACAAAATTATACAATGTGTATTATTCAAGAAACTATCACCGTAATTTTTGCACCTTAAAATCTTTTATATTTACGTTTATTTTCCAATGTCTTCAACGATGCTGAACGTAAGGTAGAATGAAAAATATTGTTGTTGGTCTCTTCTACTTCCTTGTGACCTGTACTAACTCTTGGTTCTTTTGTATTTCTTTTGATCTCTTTTCTAATACGTGTCAATTTTTTTATTATTATGCAATTGGAGCCATCGCGCTTCAGAGTTTACTAAAGCTAAAATTACTATATAATAAAACCGTATCTTTTACTCAATATTTTATTAACAAAAGGTTAACAACATTTTCGATTGTTGCACAAAATTGTACGAAATTCAAAGACTCTGTTAACTAATATTGTTTAATTTTCGAATCCGTGTTGGGGGAGAGGGGGATGGCAACGTTTTCGTTATTATTTGTTATAAACAATAGATTAACAACATTTTCATTTGTTGTACAAAATTTATAGAATACAATAGCGGTGTTCAATTTTTGAATTCGTGTTGGGGGTCTCTATTTCCTCAGCCCCCCCCCCCTTCGATAGTTNTGTACAAAATTCAAGTTTGCTTGTTCAAAATTGTACAAAATTCCTGTATCATACTTTTTTTGATTCGCATTAGGTGGGGGCTGGGGACATGGACATGAACCGTGGGGTGGATTTGGGCCCTAGCACCCCTAGGCAGGGGGTGGGAAGAGGGTGGCATATAGAAATAATGGAAAAATCTGATATTAGATTCCATAATTTTCGGTGTTGTTGGCATGCATAAGGATACCTCCGATGCTTTGTAAGTTCACAGACCACATGAGAGATAATATACCCCTAGCACAGTTGGGTTAGCTGTAGGAATAAGAGGCAGATAAAAGTAATCAGGAAACGACCAATATTGGTGATGAATACTTAATTTTTGGGACCGTTGAAGTGAAGTGACACCCTCATTGCCAGATAAGTACACGATTTATAAGGAATAAACACCCTTTGTATTAGGGGTCAGAAGGGCTGAAATGTTAAAATGATCGAAAGTGACCGATATTAGTGTTGAGATCGTAGTTTTCAGGGCCGCTGAAATTAGTAGTGACATTCTCGAAGACTACAGAGTCCTCAATCAGCCCGTATAAGCTCCACTACGCCTAGGGAAAGGGATGCCATGAAAAATATATTGAACATGACACACCAGTGATGAGTCCATAATTTTCGGCGTCGCTGAGTTGATAGTGAAATCCCGATATCGTGTAAGTCAGAACTCAACCCTCATGAAACAAACACACCACTACCACCCCATGGTAGAGGGGTGGGAGATGGAAATTGATTTATAAATAAAAAGAATTGAAAACTAATATATTATATATATATATATATATATATATATATATATATATATATATATATATATATATATATATATATACACACACACACACACACACACACATTGGATACATTGTTTTAGGATTGGCGAAATGTTTCAACCACCAATGCCCTTGTGTTCAAGATGAGATCACATAGGAGAACTGTATTCGTAGAGCTGGGGGCGTAAAGAGCGAGACGTAAAAATAACGTAAAAAGACCGATATTAGAGACGAGTCCATGGTCATTGTGTATTCTGAGATGAATAATCATATTTCCAATGACATTATGTATATCCTTCAGACTACGTGAAGTGCACGATGCCCCTAGAGATGAGGGTTGGGAAGAGTGACAGGAAAAATTATCAAAAAAATGTCCGTTAAGAAACGATTTAGAAAAGTTGTGAAATGTAAAATTGGTGTTTTCTAAAAACGTTTTTTAAAAAACTACATCAGTGAAAATAAGGGATTGAGAGTACAGCATAAAATAAAGACGTAAATTTGAACTTAAATATACTTTAATTTTGTGACAGTAAAATCTCTAATAACCGAGATTCTTTTTAAATAAAATTCCTATTTCAGGCAGTTATGTGAACACTTTTGACACTTGAAAAGGGAACAAAAAGGCAACAAAAAAGTAAAAAAAAAAAAAAAAAAATCCCCTGCGGACTAATTTGTACTTTAGCTCCACTCTACCCTTGTACCTGTTGAGGTAAGCTTACTACTACGCGTTTTTCAAATAGTCACTACAACTATAACTGTATTTAATACATGGTGGCAAAATGAAATGGATCGCTGCTTTGAGTCTGAGGAATTCCAAATAGTCTGCTGGTGTTTGAGGTCGAAAATACTGTGATTTTCCTTAGTTTTTTTGTCAAATGTTGGTGTAGTACCGTTACAACCGTGTCCTCCTCCCTCCACTCCTTTCTTCTCCCCTTCGTCACGGGGTACGTCGTAAAAAGGAGGGATTTAAAACTGTAGCGACGTAGAATTGTAGTCGTAAATGTTTACGGGGTGGTCATAACCGTTTCATGAGTTAGAGACAAGTTATGATCAAAGAAGTGCTCGAACAAACTAATTTTTTTTCTACATATTTACCAAAAATGTAATAATTTGTCTAGAAATAAAATCATCGACCACTAGCGATCATGTGTCATCTCAGTGCCAACGTTTTTTCCAAAGTGTTGTGGACTCACATAGGTTCTTAAATCTTTTCCGGAAATCCTCCTGGAGTCGCGTATCTATTGATCTACGCAGCGCGATACAAGCGCATTCTGGTAACGGAAAGTGCGACTATATTCACGCGCTTTCATTCAGTAATCAACTTAATAAGATGCGGTTTTCTTCAGGTGTTGAGTTCGCCATACGCAAACAAGATTGTCTTCTCTGTATGGTCTTCACCATGTGTTATAGAGCACGGTAGTCGTAGGTACGGACATAATATATAAGAAGAACAATACACATCGAGTTTTCACGTTACTCAATCACACTTATCTCCCCCCCCCCCNTCTTCTCCTTCGAAGTGAACTTGCAACTTCTGAAATACAACACAATATTATCTAAAAACAATGATCCGGTTTATTTAATCGAGACAAGATGTTTTTGTCAAGCATTGTACTCGAAACCTGAGATTAATTGTAGGAAAATCTTTATCATCTGTCTGATACATTGAAACTTCATTAATATTTTTTCTTTATATTAAGTCTGTAACAAACAGGCGAGTGAAATTTTTATTTTTTCGAGTTACTGTCTTTTAAAATTCCCAAAACGTTTTCCTCTTATAACATTGGTATTTACCTTTGATATAATGTGCTTTTTAATACTTCGTAGTGAAGGTGAAAAACTATATTTTTACATAAGAAACGTAAAAATTAATCATTTTTACCGCGAAAAGTTAAGAAAGAAACAGTTCCCTGGGTATCTTAACCAATCGAGTCTTCTTCTTCTTCTTCTTCTTCTTCTTCTTCTTCTTCTTCTTCTTCTTCTTCTTCCTCCTCTTCTTCTTCCTCTTCTTCTTCTTCTTCCTCTTCTTCTTCTTCTTCTTCTTCTTCTTCTTCCTCCTCCTCCTCTTCTTCTTCTTCCTCTTCTTCTTCTTCTTCTTCTTCTTCTTCCTCCTCCTCCTCCTCCTCCTCCGTAGGTATCTAGTTTTTCTTGGAAGTCACGAATGTGTGTGCGAATTATTCGCTCGAGTTATTGATAAAAATTAATTTTTTTACTAGGTAAAATTTAAGGGATGCCGCATAACAGCGACATTTAGTCTTAAGCCAGAATGTCGTAACACGCTGTGGCCGTTGAGAGCAATTAGACCGCGCACATCGGCGACTCAGACATCAAGCGACTGTCTTTCGTCACAGTCTCACAAATTGTTTCGCGGAGCGAGCGATGAGTTAAATGGCGGTGCGCACACTGGAGACAAACTGTTCTAATACTTTATTCCACTTCACTCTCCAAGGTTTAAACAAGTGGGAACTGCATCACGATTCCACTAATTTTTTTCGAAATTTTATAAGAAATTATAATTTTCATAAGAATATAATTTAGAGAGTGTGTTGTAGTAAATTTATGTACTGCATGAAAATATTTATTTTAGACTATAAACAATAACTTTCTTCTCACTCTCATAACAGGAACGATTTTGTCCTTTGCTGATATACAAAACCGTAAGCTATATGGGCTCCAACAGTAATACTTATTTAATACAACGATGTATCTTTTCAAAGATATTAAAAGAAATACATGGGATGTCCACGACATTCGTACACAAGATTAAATTTCCCCTTGATTAACTTTGAGAGATATTTAGGATGAAGCTAGTATTGTTTAGTTTCTTTTTCGTTCAGATTTTTTCTTTCTCCCAAGATTCAATACATAAACGGTAGCTTTCTCTATTTTTTTGATGGAACTGTGATACAACCTCCTGGTCGTCGGTGTGCGCAGGTATCGTGACAAAACGTTTTGTGGTGTCTGTCGTTCAACAATCTTTAGACTGCCTTAAGACAGCCCAAAGACAGCAGTGTCGTAGCCTTATCGCCTAATTCAGCGCTGTCCAACTTATCTTAGCCCGCGGGCCATTCAGAGAGCGCTGGTCTAACTGTTTCGTTTGCAAAGCAATGTCGGCAACCAATCTTCAAAAGTGTCATACGGGTTGCATAGTCGCACAGGAAGGTGTGTCCATGTTTGTTCTAGAATTGGCGCAAATGAGTTGGCGGAGCGTTCTACTATTCATTTCGAGTGCTTATTCCGTACTACACACTGAAAATATATTGAATTTTTCACTCACACAACGAAAACAGAAATATTACCTTACAATGAAAGATTCTGGAGGCGACCTGAGCCTCTTTTGACCTAGGGTCGGTGCATCCGCAAAAATCTGAAAGTTGGGATTTTAATTCCCAGTAGGGTACTTAGCTCACTCGCGCTGCCGTGTGCGATGAAGAACACCAATGTTTCACCCAGAGGATGGCAATATGTTGCCAAGAGATAGCCCCAGCGACAATTGAAAAGATGTCGAGGCAGCTGTCTGTTTCATGTGGTCTCACGTGGACGATTCATTCACGGCCAACAAGCTACGACATGTGGAAAAATTGATGTTTTTAGTAATGTCTGACAGTGAGACGATGTTCGCAAAAAGACAGTGGTGTGACTCGTGTCGGCTCCGCCAATTGAAATTGCGCCCTCTCTACCTGGGTGGCAAACGAAGCTTAAATGAAATGAGATATTTTGGTCTACGAATTCAGATGAAATTCAAAGGCAATGTGATAAACATACCACCATTTATAGAGTAGAAAAATATTTCGTGAGAAAGGAGGATAAACGCTAATTCCAGTAAATATGAAAATACGGATGGATAAGAAGGTCATCACACGCAAATAACTTAAAATACTTTTGTTTAATGTTTGGACTTCTTAAGTAAACGGGAGACGACGAGGAAATATAAATTTCTTTAAATAGTCCAACAACCACCTCTGGTTTTGTATGAATTGACCCGTAAATATTAGATTGTTATGAGGATGAAATGGAATTGTTGTATTATTTTTGGAGTGCTTTTGAGTTAGTAGTCGTGGTTGTGCATCTGCGTGTGTGAGCTCTCAATTGCTGACTGATGGTGCTCTGGCACGAACGAGGCTCCACTTTAGTCAACACCAAGCACACCTCGTGATCCAAATCACATCACCACATACCACTTTATTATTAGCCTCCATGTGTTCCTTCATTACTTGTGAGGAAGTATTGCAATGAATCTTCTATTGTAACAAAGTGAAAGAAAACGAGAATAAAGAAATACAAATAAACAATTTTTTAAAGTCAAATAAGCAGTTACAAACTGCGTATGACCACGCGAAGAACAATAAACTGCTTTACTATCCGGAAACAAGCAAGGGACCCTTCCATCACTTGCGATTAAAGGCCCAAAGGCGGTGGAGGACATCATCAGATCCTTAAATTATTCCGGATATATTGCAAATAAGGCGGAACTCTTAAAATAACGCAACATTTGCGATTAATATTAAGAATGAGACTTCCTTACCAAGGCAACAGCCTAGAGCCAATATGTAAAATCCGACAAGAGCTACGCATCAGCGTATCGTTTTATAATAATTATTATAATAAAACAGAAAGTACCCAACTTTTGTGCACTATTAGCATGTATAATACGCAGAAAATGTAATTTTTTTTCATCGCGTAACTCTTGACTCAATCACAGTATTATTTGTTCCCAGCCATAGCCAACTAACATTTTCTAGCCGTGCTGTGCGTCTAACAACTCTGCAGCGGTCCGGAGTTGGTCTGGTCGACGCTAGTACTGCCGTCAGCGTTCCTCATAGAAACTCTGTTAATAATTCGGTTGTTCCCAGAGTTGCTATGTTGAACAGCTTGGCCCCCCAGGGGACTTACATCTAGTAAGTACGTGTTTGGCGAACACGGGACCCCGAGCTGAGTCTGGCATTACTTCCACTTACTTGTGCCATGCTCCTTCCTTTCTCTTTCCTGACCTCCCTTGGTCACCTTTCATTTTCCTCGTTCCTCTCATTTTTTGTCCTACCCCTCATTTTTTGTCCCCCCTTATTCTTTGTCCCCCCTCATGTTATGTCCCCCCTCATGTTATGTACCCCCTTCATTTTAGCCCCCCCTCCATTTGATGTATTTTGTGAGACATGTTTCGGTGTGTTGTAGATCAGGAGGGTTATTAGTGGGTATGTTTGAGTCATTCGGCGAGTCCCACACGCGGGGAGAGTCATATTGGCTCTCCTTAGTGCGTAACTGCATTTTCCCTACCTGTACGAGTTTTTCGGGCTCCAATGACCTTCGATGTCGACANTTCAGTTTTTTCCATGAGAAAGCAGCGGATTGCAAAGATAAAATACTCATTGTTGTCGATGAGTGGGTGATATTTACTCTTAGAGCCTAGCTGAAGCGAAGGCCGAAAGAGCGCGGGGATGACACTCACCAGAGTGAGTCTAGAGAGAGTGTGGTCGATACTTATCATGACATTCGCCATTTTTCCGTCAAGTGGGAGCGTATACAATTAAATTTATATGAATTTCTAAACATATTTCAATAAATCTGGGACGAAATGCTTTTGCATGCTCTTTCTAATCAAACTAATCAAAACTAATTAATCTTTTTTGAAAGAGAGTCTTCATATGTGAGTTTGAATAACGTGTCAATTTGACGAAAAAATGGAGGCATTCAGTGATCGACCACAATATTAATATCCCCATCCCTGAGATTGCTGCGGCAAATCCCCAAATAGGGGTCTGGAATTAAAACCCACAGCGCGTGAAGCGAATCGAGTCAATAAAATGAAATGAATAATAAAATATTAAATATCATCCAGAACTAATAAAAGTGTTTTTTACAATTGTTATAAGTATTTTTTAAATTATATTTTATTGATTTCAAAAATATGTTGAATTACTAAATTTTAACCGGTAAGGCAATTGAAAATTGTTATCCAAGTTCTAAAACTGAGTCCTGCCAGTATTTTTAATTTTTCGCGGTATTGAAGCATCGTACGAAAGCCATCACGATTTTAAGCATTATAAAAACTGTTTGGTTTATAAATCTTTATAGTATTACTTTTTAAATATTTTAAATGAAATTTAGTACATTTAAATTCTATGGAGACTCTTATTATTTAAATAAAATGTTTTAATGTATTCTGTTTCTTATCAGTCATAAATTTAAAAATAAAAATATTCATACATTTTTCTACATAAATGTTTAATTCTTGTTAGATTTCATTTTATGGCGCGGGAAAAATAATAGTTATGTGAAAAAAATGTTGAGATAGGGAAAATACTTTGTTTCGTATTATATGAATTTCCCCGATTCTCGTGACATTGAAAATTCTGTAAAATGCAGCAAAGCAGTGCATCAACTGTGTAACATGGAATTATGTTTCACTTTAAGTTGATCTTGAAAAAGTTTATCTTCTACATCTTGAATAACTAAATAGAATTCTCAGCACGTTAGGGGAGTTCGCTGGCAAAGCGCCGGCTTTGTTCCCATGAGGCTGAAAGTAAAGAAAGACGTGATTAATACGGAGAATACTGATAGTATTCCGCCTTTTATTTTAAAGAAAGCGTTTGTGAAAGAAATCGATGGAAACAAGAACTTTTGTGAAGATTCACCATTGTTAAAAGTTATTAAACAGAGTAAAAAGACGTGATTGAGACAATTGAGGACGATCTCGAATATTGCGAAAGAAAGATTTTAAGGGAGATTTTAAAATGGGTGAATAAAAGAAGAATGAAAAGGATGCATTATTCCTGGTACGTCGTATGCACTGTCTTAACGTACCTGCTCAAATTTATAGGGCGGATGTTAGTTTTGTTTTCAATGAATTTAAGAATTCCTTAGTTACCTCAGCCACTACAGTTTTATTATTTATTTCGTTAAGGTCGCATTTTAACACCGCATATTGATCAGCGACCACAGGAAATATATCACTTCAATGACTTAACAACTAATTGTTACAATGAATAAAAATAAATCAGTGAATAAGATTGATTCAATTGTTACATTAAATCAAACAAAATCACTAATAACTAACACAATACCAGAATAAATTTTTCAAAAAAATAACCAACTTCATAATACACTAATGAACTAAAAAAAATAAAACAGTTTGTTTAGTTGTGACAATTTCGAATGATTTAGCACCAACAGACAGCAAGAGGAGGTAGAGGGTCGATACTGAATCTCCACGAAGCGGACATGGCTATGGATGTGACTCAGGTTGAAGTGACGCATCCGCAACCTAGCTAAAATAGTTTCGTCTCTTCTTCCCAAGGTGAATTTAGGGAAGACAACTTCTGTAGTTGATTTTATTTAGAAGATGTAATTTCCACGATTTTGACTTCCATTCTAAATCCTATACTTTTAAAGTTGTTTACCTAAATAGTTTTTTAGCATCTTTTAAAGATCCGTTAATACCATTTTCTATTTCAGCAAATGAGGTAGCAGCTTTTGCGACCATGTCTTCTTCTTCTTCGTTTCCTGTTATTCCTTTGTGCGCAGGGACCCACGACAGGTCGATTTTACTGAAACAGATTACCTTTACTAAAACAGATAAGAAGCTGTTCATTAATATTTTTGCACTTTTGGGTCAACGGAATATCTGTTGTCTATAGCTTTCAGAGATGACATTGAGCCAGTGAAGATTTACGAAGAGCGAGTTAGCCTTGTTTATTGATAAGTAGATCCGAAGACGGAATTAATGATTTTTTTGGTACGATTGAACTACCATCAATTTTCGAGTATCTGTATAACATTTAAGATTTTCTGTGTTTTTGATAGATGCAGGGGATGAAAGGTCAACCTCTACTGTCTGCCGAAGAGTTTACTTTTACTACAATTCAATATGAACGTTCACCTCAACGGATAAAAACATTAAATTTCGCTTTTTACTAATCGTACTGTAAGAATTGGCATGTGGCTCATAATTTAGCGCATTTCAATCATTTGTAGATTTGTAGCTGCAAAGTTACTGACCCAACAAAGATTTTTTAAATATAAGTTTATATTTTTGGCGCTAAATTAAAGCACCAGTAAAGTCAAATACAAAAATTAAATATTGATTGAGTTTAAACGATCAAAAGCAGCATAATAGCGTCCCTTATATCTAACGTTTAAAGACATATTTGAGACAATTTTTATTGTTTTTATTTTTGTAAGATCAACGGACTGCCCTTGAAAAGTCAAGACTTACCCTTCACGTATGCGGGGCGGAAAATAATATAACATACACAATAAAATCAAAGAGGTACAGAAATTAATACAAGCAACTTACAATATTTTACAAGAGAATTATATGAATAAATGAGTACAATCATTATTCATATAATGCTGTATTGGACCTGAAAACACGCCAGTCTCAGTAATATTCAGCCAATCTCCCACATTGTCTCACATTTACAGTTAGCGAATTTCAAGCCCTTTTTAATGTTTTGCTACACGCATTAAAACAGCAATCTTTATTAGTTGAGTGCTCTAAGAGAGAGATGGGATTTCGGAAGTTATAATTTAGAGCACGTTGAGATAACAAGTATCTAAGTTCATCAAATTCTATGTTTATGTATACTATGCGTCGCATTAGTGCATCATTATAAATTATGTGACGATTTTACACTAGCGAAATTTAGTTTGCGTGCAATGTCGATGTAATCATGATTGATCTCTTAGGTTGGCCAAGTTTACATGACGCATATCTAAAGAACTTAGGTTCTAGAGCAGGGGTCGGCAACCTATGACCCCAGGATCACCGAGTGACCCATTTGATAATTTCAAGTGACCCACTTTATTTCCGAAAATAAAGTATAATATGTAGAAAAAGTTCAAATAAAGTTAAAAAAATATAAAATAAATTTAAGTCAGTTATAACTTATAAATAAAGTTCATTCAACTATGTTTGTAATTATTTTCTTGATAAAATATATCTTATTATTTACTAAAAGACTGTTTTAATACGAAAATATCTCTGACCCAAACGTCTCTTTAATACTCACATTTTGGTTGATTTTGACCCGCGGCCAAAAAAGGTTGCCGACCCCTGCTCTAGAGACTAAAGCTTATAAATGTCATTGTTATAGTGTGGACGAGCCATATCGACGAGCCATAATTTAGAACAGATAAGACAAGTGTTTTGTATAAATAAGTTTTGGAAATAATGCTAATAAAATCTTTGGTTGAACGTTTTAAAATCCGAGAGTATTAAATGCTATACATACAATTTAAATTCAAAAGAACTCTCGAATATAACGCCTACAATAATTAAATTGACTCTTTCCAGACTCACTCCCGTAATAGAATAGTAAAACATTATAGGATTATTAGACCTATAAAAGCTTAGTATTTTACATTTATCTATATTTAAGTCAAGAGAGTTCTGTACAGACCATAACAAAACATCCTCAAGATCCTTTTGAAGCTTAGTTACATCCTGAATACAGTTAATTGTGTACAAGAAATTTACGTCATCTGCAAAGACTTGGATTTGTAAATACTTAACGTTACAGAAGATGTCGTTAACAAATAAAACAAAAGAGGTCCTAGAGGAGATTCCTGCGGTACACCAGGGGTTGACTACAAAGGGGTCTGACAAGTGTCACATCAGTCTAACAATTTGTACTCTATTTAATAAATATGATTCTAACCAATTCAGTAATTCTTGTCCATAAATCACAATTAACCTTGTTTACGAATTAATAAATAGTGATCAACTTCGTAGAATCTAAATTTCTTTCTGTGAAATCTCTCTATGAAGAAAGTAGGAAGTAATCCTGTTGAACAATCACAAATGAGATCAACATACGTAGTTCTTCCATACATCCCTTCAATAAGTAGAGATGATATAGTCATTTATAAAACTGTTAATAAAACTGTGTTTGCTAAGAACAAAAAAGATAAATTAGATACATATGAAAATATGGGTATTGTCTATAAGATTGGTTGTCAAGACTGTAACTTAGTGTATATTGGACAGTCCAAAAGAAAGCGTAACACTCGAATAAAGGAGCACATCAGAACGGTTAAATATGGGAAAGATAGAAACAAAAGCGGTATTCTTAAGCATGTTGTAAGTCATAATCACCAAATGGATTTTCAAAAAACAAAGATAACAGATAGAGAAGAAAATGTATATCGTAAATACCGTCAAAGTCTATTAATATCAAACTGGACTATGAACAACTAGTTAGAAAATAATACATTTACATATGGGTTAAATGGCGTATTACATTTCCTTAAAAAATCTAAATTAAGTTAGTAGTAAATGTGCATTGATTTAAACTGTTAGGTTGGCAATATGTAGATAGAGGTTAATTGCCAGTTGGACTCATACTGTCTTACATACATGACAACTAATGTTGTCTTCGACATGGAATGATATTATGATTAATATTATAATGTCTGGTCTAGTAGGGGTCATACAATGAGAATTTTATGAGTAATTTGATAAATTAGTAGAAGTATTTTAACAAGAAATTTGGCGAGTGAAAATAACCTTTCACTTAATGTAATACTCTTCACTGCTGTTCAGAGGTAAGGTTTTGATACCTAATTTTTATTTCTTGTCCAATTTTAATGTATTTATTAGATAATTTTACTTATGTATTGACTGTTGAATGCTAACAACACCTGTTAATTAAATAAATGTAAAATTGTATAGGTCCTGAAGATGAGGTCATACATACACCTCGAAACGTTGACTGTTATTTCAAGACCAACAAGTATTGAATAAATTACATACTCTGTGAACTTTGAAGTTTTTGATTGCCTATAATCTGCACTCTGTTTAATCCTTCTGAAATTATAAATAGACAATCAGAGAAAGTTAGGTGTTTTTTGACTATTGAATTTCCATTCGACGGAAACTCGAAAGAATTCACTTTTATTGGTATAGATTATTTAAACTTACAATACCGAATGGAAAACCTAGAATTCCTGAAGTAACACGGGTGGTTATGATTCGTGCATTCGATATACTGTCTTTTTATACTTTTGTTTCAGTACGAAGAGAAAAAATATCGAATCTTGAACTCTCTCATCGGAGATCGGCAACAGAAAAATTACCAGCGTTTTGTGTATACGGTTGTGACAATGCTAATTCTCCATATTACTGAAATAGATATGTATTTCATTCTCAACCAACAGAATCTTTGTCGCATAGATGTTTTATAATATATTCCAGCAGTGCTTTGATCTTTCATGTTATTTTTTATTTTTTCCCCTGTTTTATGATACATATATGGCAATAAATAAGTACAAGAATATTGACTGTAATAATATTTTTATAATTAGTTAAACAAGTGCATGCAAAGTAATTTCATTTCATTTTTATAACTCTACTCGTCTTCATGAATTCTTCAAGACCGTAAAGAGAGTGCAATGGTCTGTTGAGGCATCGCCTAACCATAGTGGAATAAGACACGGTATGTCCGTCCCGAGCATGCGCAGTGTGAGCCAATCACATTCAAGACATTTCTCGTAACGGGTGTATTAGGATATCGCTTCATGCCTATAACACAGTCAAATGTATTACACAAACCTGTATAACACCTTAAACTTTGAATTGAAAATACGTCTCCTTCCAACCTTCGATGTGCAATGGCACATTCTTTGTTCGTTCCACCAAGTCGCGTAAATGGGTTCCTCCGAGTTCAAAGACGAGTCTATGAGGCAAGACAGAAAACATTAGCAGTTTCAGAAATACTAAGAATAGATGTGCCACGTCAATATTTGCCATTTTAGACCATTAACAAATTTGACCATTATTTTAAAAATTGTTAATTATCTATTTCGTGAGTTGATGTATTTTGTTTAAAATTTTTATAAATATTATCTTTTAATAAAATACATCAACCCTTCAATTTTTGTAATTATTATCTGTTGTAAAACCATTATTTTTAAACACAAATGATTATTTCATGCCCGCTTAGCCTCCATCCCTCATTATTACGGTCTAGATCCGCTACTGGCAGAGACAGATAAGAATTCGTCTTTTCTGTAATATTTCTTGGATGATGGTTTATCATGTTTCTTGATGCTTTTGTAGACATTATTCATCTTCGTATCCTGTTTGAGTACGCTTGCGCTTCACGTTAAGGGGCACGTACACGGGGCAAATGAATGCCTCTTCTTATCTCCGTACAGCGGAGTGTTTCGAGGCAGAATCTGGTCAAAATTATTTTATCCAGTAAATTTGGTGAATTATGGCGAAAAATCATTTTTAAGTATATAAATTTGTCCATTATTCACCAAATGTTATGTCCATTATTCATGTTAAGAAAATTTATATAGATCTTCTTTTTAATTGTTTATATAGATTTGATACATAACCTCTCGAATCAAAAATACATTTTAACTTAACATGACATTTGTTTATATACACATAAACGATAATTCGCCATAATCATCAAATTCAGGACATAAAATTCTTTTGACCAGTTTTCGTCTCAATATACTCCACTGTGCGGCGCCACGAAGCGGTGTTGAAAAGCGGTGTTCACTAGCCCCGTGTACATCCCCCTTAAGGGACGCCCTACATCAACTGTTTGGGCAGCTTCGCCACACGAAAGCTTATTCTCCTCTTGAGATGTTCAAACAGGGGAAGACGAGAGATCATGTCCAGAAAAGCTTCAATGAAAAAGAATTCTTGTGTTAAAGTAACAACTTGGTTACAATGAGGGGTGTTGTTACTAGCGCTATTTAACAATAAAGTGCATCACTGACACCTCTTCAACTTGTGCAGCCGTAATCAGATGTTGAACGTAACCCTCTTTCCTTATTGCGGCCCCTTTCTTTTTCTCCTATTAATTTAAGAGATCTTTTTAAAGAGAAGTATTTACAAATATTTTTGATTAATTTAATGTTTATTTAGTATTTACAAACTTTTCTTTAGTATATACAAGAAATTAAAACAGTAATATATTTAATTGATGTATAAATTATTCTTCAGCAAGTAATTCCGATCAAGATATACGAGCATTTTGGGTTTGTAAGAGTAGAGTTTGCGCGATATTGATAGCACTAAATTAATAATAGAATTGTTTTTAATTAGACTTGAATTCAAAAATGACGTTCTGTGGTCATACCTTGTGTATTATATGGTACCTGATAAAAATAGTTTTTATTCTTGTTGCTGGCGTATCATATTCCTCTTTGAAAACACGTGGGCACTCGACAGCGCCTCTCTTGCACTATCACTGTCTATCAGTTGTGCGGGGTCAAGGTCGAAAACTTTTGTATTATAGCACATTCCCATTCGCCACTTCGATGATATGTGCACGCCGCATGTTTTGGATTCCCACAGGGTTCAAAACCTTCTATTTCTACATAAAATGCAAACATTAGCAATGACCCAAAAATTAATTTTAATTCATGATTGTCCGTTGAGAAATCCTTATTCCAATGAATATTGAATATTCATACCTATAACAAGTAATGTTTCATTATAATTTTTCCCATTTCTATGTTAATCATGTTTCCATTTCTATGTGGTCTATGCGCTATTTTACTTCATGGATGTTTACCAGCGTTTTGTGGCTGTAAAATATGTTTTTAAATTGAATGATAGTTGATAAAAAGTACCAACGTTGAAATCACAATTATAATCTTCACGGTAGTGGTCGTCTTTTCATCTTTTATCTGGTGCTGAATTCACTCCTGTAAACCGTGTTTTTTGCCGACTTAAAATTGAGCGGTCGTTGATATCGCCGTGTCAAGGGACACGCATAAAAGATAGCTAAATTAATATTTATTGCGGTTATTTTTATAAACCCCCTTTGAATTTGCTTTGGTAACTCTTTCACTTGGTTGGCAATACTGCTGTTGGATTTGCAGTCTCCTTTCTTTTTAATGAACTGAACATGAAACCAGCTGGAGTGGGACCTTGAACGATACGAATTTTTGCACAATGAGACGTTATCCATAGGTTACTGAATAGTAATTAGATTGTGAAATGTATGTGCTGGGGGGAGTGGACAGAATGTTTGAATAATTTATTAAACAAAACACAAAAACGTCACTTGCAAAATATTTGTTAATCGTTTAAAACACAACGTTTCGACCATGAACACGGTCCTCTTTCAGTGCATAAAAACTTGTTAACATTAAAAAACATAAAACATTTTCTTTTAAACATACCAGATACATAAGCAGTTAGCAACATCGTACATTTCCTTAAAAAACACTTTACTGTCTGTGTAATAAAAGAAATCTGTGGAGTCACAATAATAACAGATGTGATAACTGAAGGGAGAATAAGCCATTACTGAATCATAATTCAGATGTACTTACTAAATCAGTGGGGTTTTTTGTGGGGCTTTACGGCTCGTCGACATCGAGGTCATTAGAGCCCTAAAATTCTGTACAGGTAGGGAAAATGCAGTTACGCATTAAGGAGAGCCAACATGACTCTCCCCGCGTGTGAGACTCGCCGAAAGACTCAACCATACCCACTAGAAACCCTCCTGAATTACAACTCAAAACTCAAATATCAACATATCTCAAAATATTACATTCATCATTAAAAAAAAAAAAAGAGGAAAATGAAAGATACCCTAGCGTCGGGATCGAAAAGAACAAGAGGTGACCAAGGAAGGTCAGGAGAGAGAAAGGAAGGAGCTTTGCACAAGTAAGTGGAACTAATACCAGATAGCTCGGGGCCCCGTGTTTGCCAAACACGTACTTACTAGATGTAAGTCCCCTGGGGGGGGGGAATCAATGTGGTTGATTACACTGTTACGTCACTAGTGTTACTTCCATTCATGACATACTAATCACGAAACTGAGGAGGACGTACGTTTTGTGTCTTTCAAAAGTGATTCTAAATGATGCCATGCAAGGGTACAAAAGAATAATTCTGGAGAGTATTACGTTTCATTCAAGAATTCGAGGACGTCGAAGAGAGTGCAACTAAGTTTTATCTTCATCTGCAAAATTGTATTTTACATTTCTTTTTTGGTTACATAATAATAAGATTTATTTAATTTAGTCATAACAGACAGAGAAGTGGAACTCATTTCTTTCATTTTTTGTCTTGATGGAGCAGCAAATACATCGCAAAATGTTCGTCCTCCAGATTCTCTATTTATACAAAACATGAAGTAAAAAGAAAATAATTGATCTTCACGATTTATCGCAACAAATGTTAACAGAAAATATGTTAGTATTTCTGGTTTCAAGGATTCCTAAAACTTCTTTTTTCTCTGGAAAAACGTCGCAATCGAATTTTTCATCCTGCGAATAAAATGTTACGAAAGGGTTATAGGAAAAAATAAATAATATTATTAGAGGGTAAATTCATTTATTCATAGTTGAGCAATCCCTTCGAGGACAACCCTTGTTGTTGCTCAGTGCAGGTCGCGCAAGTGCTTGGATGCTTTCGTTCCTTCCGTCCGTCCGTCCTTCCGCCGCTGCGCCGTTCGGCTGTCTTCGTCACGTGGTGGGGGGTTAGAGCGAGCCATCCAGCCCGCGCGCCAGCCAACCAGCCAGCCAGCGCAGAGCTGCTTCGCCTGGGTCGGTCGGTCGGTCGAACGAGGGAGCGAGGGATCAGTCGAGATGTGAAGACAGCGGCGTGCAGTTCGCGTCCGTCGGCTGTGTGCGCCTCGCACTGCAAAGCCCCGTCGCCCGGCTGGTCCCGGCGACGGTTGCTCCTTCTGCCTCCAACCGCCCCCATCACCCGGGGGATGCTGTCCTCATCACCTCGGACGCTGTCCTCAGCCAGCAAGCACCATGGGGAATGGCATGAACAAGGTGAGAGACCTGTTAGATTCATCCATCACACACACACGCCCTTCCCCACCATAACAATGATGTCACAAATTATATACAAATATATGCAACCACGGGACACTTAAATGCCTCTCATCTTACAAAAATGTTGTCATCCTTATATTTATTTACATTATTTCAATTGATTTGTAAAACTGACTGAACCGAAACCTTGTTTTGAATGTATCGGTTATTGCGTTATGATTGGGTGTATGTCTTAAAGAAGTGCATTGTTTCTCTGAAAACAAATTTATTTTAGACATTTACTTGCATCACACTTAGATGTACGGTATCGGTTTTAGAAAAAAGCATCGAAGGATTTATTAGTTTTATTGTTCTAGTGCCCTTATCTCATAGAAAATAAATACCAGAAAAAACCAGGAAATTCGCGTTCATTGTGTTATTAGTATGAAAGCAGCATGCATTGACCTCGACAGTTGGAAAGATTTGGAAATGTGCCAAGTAGGGCGCCTCCATTCACATGGCTAACGAACACTACAATACAAGATGTATCGACATGATTGCAGGATCCTTTTAAAAGAAAGTACTAACCTGTGTCTTCACAAAATAATTTTCTTTCCTAGCATATTGGAGGTTTATTGTTGTAAAAATACCATTTATTTATGTAGGATTGTTTTCGTTTACAAATCACCTGTTACCATCTCTCATTCCAAACTCTCTTAAGTAAGACTGTTTAAATAGAATTTTTTAAATATCTATGTCACGTGATTGGTGTGAGAGATAATAAACGAATGTCAATCCTTGAGTATTTTCAAATGTTGCATTCGTAAACAAACGAGTGGTATCATCTTTCTACGTTGAATATCATAATATCGTAATTCGACTGTTTTGTTGTGAGTGATGTATTCTTAGCAACTATTGTTATGTGTTCTTAACCTTTCTAAAAGCGCGACGCAAATAAAGTTCGATGAACTTGCGTGCTAAGTAGCTGCCACTGATTTGTTGATAGTCGTGTAGATACATCGCGTAATCTAGGCAGAAGGGCCAGGGCGTGAGCAGTGTGCTATGGAGGGGGGTGAGGCGTGACGTGACGTGACGGGAGGGGAGGAGGGAAAAATGTTGAAGGGTGATGAGCGATGGGCTAAAGGCAGAAGTCGACCGAGCGACCGAGCGGGGGCGGTGAGCGGGGGCGGGGGTCGAGAGGGCGAACGTCTGAGTCGCTGTTCCCCGGGAACGAGCGACCCGCAATGCGACGGGGGGCGTGTCTTCTTGTTCAAGCCACGTTCAAATGTTTGCTTTGCGTGGCAACATGTGCTCTGGCAGCCAATACTAGCAGGATTAATAAAAACTTTTGCAATTTCTTCTGTCGTGTAACTCAAACTCAACAAGATGGTCTCTTTGTTTGACTTTCACCAATTAACTTTCTTTTTAGAGATTTTTTGCACGTAGTTATATTGAGTACAGATTAAAGTCGCTGTGCCAATGGTTGATAACTTTTCTCTATAATTAAAGAGGAGTAGTTAATTTTTTTTCGATTTTCTAATAAACTATGATATTTCTGCTTAGGGATAATCTATATTAATTACATTGTCTCTAATATCAAATTATCAAACCGCAAAGCGAGTTTACATGTTTGTGGTACGTTTATGACGCCATCTATTTCTTTTGTACCAAACTGCATTCATCAGTCAATGCATTCGTGCATTTATTATCCATTAGCCTACATTGTATAGCGAAATGTTATTTCTTTCTTACATTATTGTGTTAAAAAATTTACAACCATTTAAAGGCAAATAACTGTATTTCTGCCAGGATTTTTGTCTTCCTCTAGTGTTTACATAAATGCAGTATCCTAGAAACATGACACGAGGGAAATTGTATAAAATATGACACAA
The DNA here is from genome assembly GCA_002313205.1 of Laupala kohalensis. Lineage (NCBI taxonomy): Eukaryota > Metazoa > Arthropoda > Insecta > Orthoptera > Trigonidiidae > Laupala > Laupala kohalensis. The sequence continues at coordinate 216,776 of NNCF01129330.1, forward strand.
AAAATTAACATTAAACTCCCCAGCAAGGCGAAATCCCAGGTAAAACGTTGCAAGTGAAATACTGTTATTTGTGTATAAAATGTAAAATTTTATAAATTAATTTTATAGTACTTATTTGTTTGTTGGTATAACAGATCAATTTTTTATTGTTTGTCAACCATTTTCCAATTGTCATATTTCAGCGACTGGTTGGATAGCATATTAGAGTTTGAGAAATTCGAAGTGCTTTATTCTCTTGATATCTGAATGATTGGAAGATTGAGGCAAGGTGTGAATTTTCATTCACAACCGTGTATACGTTACGCGGGAATCAAACCAACGACCTTTAGTGTAGCAACTATCGCCAGAGCGGGTGCTTCTTTCGCTGCCAGAGTGGCCAGTTTTCTTCGAGGCTCATTGCGCGCAGTATGTTGTCCACTCTGGGAGGCAAACGGACCGTGAAGTAATGTGTGTTGAAAGACGTCCTCGTGATCTTAAGCCAACCTACAATGTGATGGTGATGACTTGTTTTGGCGAGAAACTTCAAACAAAAAATATTAAGAATACGTAGACACATAAAGCTTCATTTGACCATAGATTTCTGAGATATGAGGACATGATTGTTTTCTTAAATGTTTCATAGATTGTGCCATATATTTTCTTTATGTGACGACACGGTCATATGCAAAATGTTAATCAAATCATTCATGTTTGGTGAGATCAAAAACGCTCCGTCCATTGGACTATCGAGGATAAAACTAAGGATAAAAATGGTTTTTCGAAGGGAAAGCAAAGGATGTTAGGAGATTATAAACGCCATGAAAAAGATATACAGTACCAGGAACACAAAGGAGTTTAGCTGTCGAAGTTGGTTAGTAAAGATCACTGTAATTACATCATTCCTTCTTGAGGCTCTGGTGGTTTAAGACTGTCTGTACATTTCGGTAGCAGGGGATGGTATTCGAAGATGCAAGAGAGAAGGTGCCACTATTAGTATTACCGTCGTGACAATGTTGATTTTTTTAAAAGAACAATTTGAGTTGCTACAGTGACTACGCAAAATAAACTGCAAGATCAAGAGGAACAACTTTTAGGACTGATAGCGTAAGATGAGAATCTGATTCTAGCTCAAATGCTTCCTCTCGAACGGTTTGAGAAGCTATTTTGTGTATTTTGTGAGCCAGATGTTGGTATCTCTGATATTTCCAATTTCTTTTAGGGGATGTTTACTTGAAGCGACGTGGTTTGTTATGCTCATGATATCACCCTTGACACATTATGTCTCAGAAGATGGATTTTCCCCTTTACCTTAGGCGAAGTCCTGTACCCAACAAAAAAAAGAGGATATTTACGACCGCTGCTGTAAAATAGAAAAATAAGTGATGACTCGGAAATCATACGGATTCAACGAAAATGCAAACTAGAAAACTCAGAAATTTTTGAAAATATCAATTTTTAGATTTTAAATTTATCAATTAATGTCATTTATACAACACGTGCTTTTTATTCGTTCGGCAGGACGTCGCAAATGTATAAATATATATTTAAAAAAATTGACACCTTGCACGTGACAAAATCCTATCGCCACACACCGCCTGTAATTCAGAAGAGCCCTATTTCGTCAAGTGTATTATACATTAGAACCCTTGGTCCAATACTATAAATCGTTCGTACCATCAATTGTTAAAGAAGCATAAAATGCTATTGGATATTTTTCTCTCATAAAAGTAACAATTGAGAAGCCTGTTGACGCTCCAAAACGTCCGGTACAGGAGGGAAAGTTCAGAGGTCAACGGATTTCTTACCGCAATTTTAACCTGTAAAAATACGAATTAAAAATTATTAGAGATCAGTTTGATCAATTTATCACATTAATAATCCTTCTACCTTACAATGCGTTTAAATCCGAGTTCAGGAAAATGTTTGTTTGTGATAGTCCGGATTTGATGCAATGAAAAATACTACGTAATGTAAATATTATGAGTATAAATTTAATCACAATTAACGTCCATTGTATAATACAATTAAATTAATAATGCAAGACTTTCGACCTTCGATGGACGAATAGAATATATTTTAATAGATAAGAACTCACAACGTTTCGACTTTCGTTTGAAGTCGTCAAGTTAATATTTTAACTTGTTTGTGTAGTTTCTACTTTTTTTGCAAACATGTTGTGTATTTATATTTATGTTTAATGTCATGTTCATTTGTAATTTTCCCCGTTATGACTTATTATTATTTGAATCCCCTGACGACGACGTAAAACGAAGTCGAAACGTTGTAAACTTTTATCACAAAGTATATACTGTTTGTTGCATTAATTTACGTTTTTTAAGTCAACTCAGCAAGAGATTAAGTGGATTTCTTGTAACCCGGTCGGAGTCCATGTAGAGTTGTTTCTCCGAGACAAACCGCGTCTCGACAGACAGAACGTTTCCGAAGACGACCACAGCGAGATGGTCGAAACGTTGGTCGTTCTGTATACTGAGACGTGGTTTGTCCCAGACGAACAGGTTTATGTGTGGTGTATTTGTGTACGAATATCTGTGACCTTAAATACGAGTTAGATGTTAGAAGAGAGACGGAGGTGTTATGCACCTGTCCAGAAGTCCCGGAGGACGTATAGCAGAGCGCGGTTCTCCTATCCTTGGTGGAAGAGTGGAGATGGGAAAGTGGGAGGGGGGACATCGGGCAACTCCTTGTCCCAAGGGATGCTCTGAGAAAGCCACTTCCCTATTCCACTGCCAGCAGCAACAGCTGTTCCTCTGTTTCTTCGTCTTCTTTCTCATCCGTCATCATCCTCTTTTTCTCCTTGTATTCTTTTCGTCTCAACGACCCTTTTCTCACTATTTTGTCACGTTCACCCTATTCCTTGAGGCGTACGATTTTTTTAAAGATTTTTAGAGAAAGTTATTGCGAATATTTATTCACTTAAGATAAATAAAAATAATTCAATTTAATACTTATCATTTATGCATTATTGTAAACAAATTATACATTATGTTCATACAACAATTAATACTGGTCTATACTTCCGACACGCAAATTAAGATCCAGTATTTGTAACTACATACAAATCAAATAATGCACCACTTTGTTCTTTGTTATTAAGATTGACAAAGTCTCCCAGTGTTTATGATGTGTCAAGTGGTGGCAATAGTGGGCTCACAAGGGCCTACAGCGCGTGGGAGGGGGGTGTCCGAGGGCCCGACCACGGCAAGAAAATTAAAATAAAATGAAGGATAACAAATATCACAAGTTTCTCGACTTGAGAGAAAATGAAAAACAATTGATTATTGTCGCAAATGTATTTCTTCAACATAGACCCATATGGACACTAATTTTCAAAAGCAATTTTATATTGAACATAAGATTTAATGTACATAAGGTATACATTCATACAATTTGTTGTAACTAATATATTTCTATGTCACACAGGAAGTCAAGTTCAGTGGGTTCGCGTAGATAGATCTGTTCTTCGACTCAACGCATCGCGACAGAAGCGTCGGAAACATCAACGTAAGAATTCTCTTTTGTGTTTCTGTTTCCGGCAAAGAATAAAATCAGGTGACGTAGGAAAGGCAGCAGTAAATTATCTAAATAAACCATAAAAACAAAGACTTTTGGGTGAAATTATAAATAGTAACAATAAGTATAATGCAAATAATGATTTATACTGACTGTGATTTAGTAGTTCATTTAATGAATACGGGATAATTATACCCAATCATGTCACGATAACATATTTTTAAAGAGGAGGTGGACCCCACGAAAAATCTCGTATCCTTACCGCCGCCATTAATGTGTAGTAAGACAGGAAAGAAATTTTATTTTTATTTATAGAAGCGGAAATATTTCTTTTACTCTTAAATTTTTGTACTCTTGAATGAATGAACTTATCACTTATATACTGCGTAATATTATTCTGAAAATCAAATAATAATAGTAATACTTCTACAACAACTACAATTTTTTGACACTATAAATTAATTTACGTATTTTCCATCTCTTTGAAACGTGACAAAGCGTCAAATACTTTTCCTCAAAGATGTGTTATGATGACACTCATTTTGGAGCATTAATATGACATATACCTTAACCACATTTACGATTCGTGGCACCTATCTATTGCTTCAATTATATAAAAAATAATAGTTGTGGGGGGTAATAATCATTAATTTTATTGTTGCCGATCTAGAAACGTTATGTTCCGAATTCGTATTTCGAAGAGTGGATTCAAATCTACAGAGATATTTTTTATTATATGATTGATTTTATTAATGCAATAGGTATATCTTATTTCTCGAACGTAACTTTTCGTAAATATCCCATTTACAATATTCATTAATTAATCCATTGCTGCGAGCGAGGTTTCATTGCGTACATTATTTTGTGTTTCTGAGAAGAGTCGTAAGCTTACATTTTAACCGTGTACGTGTCCCTTGAGAATTGGTTTTAAAGCAGAAAATTTGGATTCAAATTGTGTTAATTTTCTAAGCTGTCTCCCAGATTAATTACCAGTATCTGTAACATTGTCTTATCCATCATACCTTTTCTCAATATTCTATCAGTTTTAATTAGTTATGAGATTTGGAATTTTTTCTTTTAAAAACTTTATTCGGTTCTTACCTCTAATATTGATAAAGGACACTGTAGACTAGGTCCTGGTAGGTCGTGGCTTCTGTCTGGCCTTTGACATTTGACGGGGCGTGTCCTGTAAGTGTATAGTCAGAAACGCGCATGTGTTGCTTTTGTCAGTTCCGTACGGGTTTGGTCGATCTGTACATATAATCCAGGAGCAAAAAGGAGAACTTAGTATTTCTACTCCGATTATTTCCGTTCTTCTCTTAACCTGATCATGATGAAAATAAATAAACTCTAGTTTCTCAAGTTGTATCGATATTATTGGTCTCTCGTCTACTTATGACTGTTTTGTTCTTTCGTAGCCGTATCAGTCCTGGCCCTACGTATGTGTTCATACATCGGTTAGTTAATACCGCGAAGAGTTCTTACAATTTTCGGGACAATACGAATAAGATCTCGAAGAACATTCATAATGTATGTCAGCGAATGTCAGGATCATCTTTACGTTTTGTTCCGAGAGGTTGTGGAGAGAGGCCAAAAATCAGAAATACAAAAATCACATGACGTATTGAGAATATAACTTCGAAGGCCAGAGAAAGAAATCCCATAAGAATAAGCTGATAACGGGATACATTTCAACTAATTTTATTTGAATTGAAGGCTTTTAACTTTGCGGCTAACTGATCAATAGATTTATTGATTGTTACCTTGTGACTAAGCTGCGACAGGGTCATTTTTGGCAATGAGAATATTATTTATTTAATTCGAATAGGTACATAATCAGAATGTCTATTAACAAACAATATGAGATAATTTCTCGAATATTCACCTTATTTCCAACTTAGTCATTATATGACATATCTTCTTTTGTCCTTCATATCTGTGACCTTCTTTTTACTCAATTTTATTTATCCACTATTAATCTAAAAGAACGACTTGAACGTATGTTTTATGCAGCTTTTGTTCGAAGTATATTCCAAAAATAAATGTTACCTTTCTTTTGCTTCCATTACTTTACAACGATTCTTACAATTATGCGCACCTAATAATTTCATGGCATCCGTATAGACTTTCTATTCGTCTGCATACTACCAACAATTTCATAATTTGTTGCTACTAGTTTCCTCTTTCCCGCAAACAATCGCATTCCTTATTTACCCCAATGTTTATCGAATGACCAAAATTGCCATGTTTTTCAAGAATTCCATCATCTGAACTATAGATTAAAGAATATTTTGTTGTATCTTTGACATATTCTTCGCCAGGAAAAGTAAAGAACACTTCAGGAGTGTGGAGCCCCTGCGATGCGTTTGAAATGCAGCCATCTGCACAGACGCGCCAAGCGGGTTTCATGGACAAATAACTGTCGTTCCCTTTCACCAATCAGATGTCAGTGGATAAGTGAAATTACATTTCCTTGCATGCTTTACGAACCCACAACCTTTGGCGCCAACGCTCGCGCTGTGAAATTGAGATAAGTCTGCTGAAAATGTTAATAGACATTTAAGGGTACTAAAACTAATTTACGTCTTTGAAACACAGATCGATGATAATGAAAAAATGTAATTTCTATTATTTATGGAAACATTTTACTCAACTGGAATAAGTGCAAAAACACTATTAGCTAATTGAACTTAATAAATCATACATTTTTGAAATTTGTAAGTTAAAAACTTCTCGTGTATAATGTGTATTTTATCTCGTGTATTTTAGATAAACTCGAATTTGTTATAAATTATTAATAAAGACTAAATTGTTATTGTCAAAAAAGCAGTTACAAACTGCATATGACCACTTGGAGCACACAAATATTTTACTTTCCAAAAGCAAGCAAGAGATCATCCCATCAATTCCGATCAATGACCCAAGAGCAATGATGGATTTGATATTTATAACAATTATTTAACAGATACGTGCTGTTATCAATTTAATAGTTACAAAAGTATGAATGATATTCCCGCCTGTGTGTAAATACGCTTCAACCCGCAGGAAAATCGGAGAAAGAATTGATCTGGATGATTATTAACTTCAACGGCGTCTTTGTTCAAAATTTGGTTACGAAAGTGAATACTTTAATAATTTGTTAGATAAAGATTTCGTTTTGGTTTTTAAACCAGAGAAAAATACTAATATCCCCGTTTTTGTGTTATCTCTAAACATTTCAAATCTTGAAAAATGATAGTAAATTAAAAATAAAGGTTGAAATCGTACTATAATACAATATTTTCTGAATGTAAGGGGTCAATTTAAGAAGATAATATTTGTATAATTTTCGGAACTTTGATTACATTTGAGTAATGAAATTTTTATCATGCAAAAAAGAAACAATTCATCATTTCCAATTGAATTTATAATGTTTTAAACATAATGTGTTGTGTCAACGATCAGTATCAAGGTCAAGCCTACTTACCTTGGCTGCAAGCTTTACAAGACTTATTTCACAAGAAGAGGGAAACTTACTTCAAACAAGTAAAAATGACGACATGGCGTGCAGTGAGCACTATATGTGAATCTAGTTACGGATAGAAATGATCACAACGATAGGTATCTCCCCCAGGGGACTTACATCTAGTAAGTACGTGTTTGGCGAACACGGGGCCCCGAGCTGAGTCTGGCATTACTTCCAGTTGTGCTATGCTCCTTCCTTTCTCTTTCCTGACCTTCCTTGGTCACCTCTTATTCTTTTCGATCCCGACGCTAGGATTTCTTTCATTTTCCTCTTTCTTCTTTTTTTTGTAATGATGTGTGTAATGTTTTGAGATGTGTTGATATTTGAGTTTTGAGTTGTAATTCAGGAGGGTTATTAGTGGGTATGGTTGAGTCATTCGGTGAGTCCCACACGCGGGGAGAGTCATGTTGGCTCTCCTTAGTGCGTAACTGCATTTTCCCTACCTGAACAAGTTCTTAGGGCTCTAATGACCTAGAGTCGACAAGTCGGAAAGCCCCACAAAAAAAGATAGGTTTCGCTCGCGGATGAATAAGGGGATGAATTACGGGTTCCGGTCATTGATGTATTTACGAAACGGAAGGTGCGCGTTCTATTTCCAGTCTCCACCATTTCCATTTTAGCGCATATATTCGAGAGTGAATCTATTTCTTTCTCTTTAATTATGAAGAAAATTCTGGTACGATTGCAGATTTTTTGTCATAGGAAAAGTTTAATATTAGTATGAGAACCATTCACAAAAAATAAGCATTCATGACCAACACAGTTATTGATGTGTGAATAGCTAAAGTTGTTCTTAAAAATGAATTTTTTCACGAATTTTCAGAGTTCATGTGCGTGTTTGCGTATTATTGAACATTTGTTTTGTTTTGTTTTGCTTTTATTTCTTGTGACGCTCTCTTATTTCTGTAGCGACAATCGATAAACGTTTGTACGAAGCAAATTGTGCAAGTTGCTCTTAGTGTTTCTCCTTGCCTGAAATATTTCTCACATTACTTTTTCTCTGCCTTGGATATAACATTTTGTTTCTCTTCTTGTCATCGTTACTTTCTCTATTCAAGAGGGCACAAATCACGCGAGGTTATTTGGAATTTCATCGATTTGTGCTCATTGTTCATGCAAGCACGTGCTTCACGAATTGTTGTTATATTTCTCTTTTTCTTTTGGAAGTAGAGCGGGATAGTCGATTAGTGAGGAAAACATGACTCGACGTTCATGACATGACTGAGATGAGAATGGGAAGAATTTCGTTCTTTGAATTCGTAAATAATTCGCGTTTAATTGAATTTGTAAACACATTACACCAGAGGAAAATAAATAATTATTAATAAAAATACATAAATTAATTTTTCCCAAAATTAGAAAATTAAATGACTTTTACATTCTTTAAATTTTAATATTTTTCTATTATGTGCTTTGTTCCAAAATAATTTGGGCAATTCCCGAGATAAATATCTGATTTGTAGATGTTTTCTATAACATTTGTTAAAAATAATTAATTACAATTAGGTAATAATTGTGTATTCGGTTTACTTAACTTGAAATAGAATAAATGTTTTAGTCAGAACCGGAAAAGCGTAAGTTGTCGAAAGTTGCTTTGGCAGAAATAAAATATTTTTTCTGATGTGACTTTAACTTTTATTCTATTTCAAATAATTTATAACGAATTTTACTCGATAAATACTGGATTACTCCTTCTGTCGTCCTAAACACGCAGCACATTTGATTCTTAATTTCACTCCACACCCACTCTCATCACGATGTGTCGAGTTTTGTCATTACTTTGCCTTTCTCCGTATTAGCCATCAATATCATAAGGCAAGTGTTGATGCTAATTACGATGAGGTAAACTTTTTAAAATTATTGAACATAAGATTGTACAACATGGACTAATGATTATTTCTAATCTCGATTCATTCTAACTATTAATTGTAATTAACTAACGATTTTTTAAATTTTAATCTCTTATAAACATCATTAAAATAAATTAGTTTTAACTATTAATACCACTAAAATTTGTTCAAATAGCTATTTTTATAGTAGCTATCATTAGAAACTAACAGGAAGTGAGTGATAATTTAAAAATCGACAAGTACGATAAGTGCCATCCAACTGGATACACATGAAAATAGTTATCCCGAATAGCCTTTTTTTAATAATCAACTGAAATGCACTTGAACTTGTTTCAATCTCGCAACCGTCGTGATCCCGGAGAGTGAGAGCGCACCGTGACGGTCAGCAGTTCGTCCCTTGAGCTATTTTTATTCGCGAAGGTCGTGATGCAAGAGCTCTGTGGAGACAGTAAGCATTCCGTCGACTAGCCAGTGGTGGATCTAGACCGTAATTTACGGAGCATTTTTGTTTAAAAATTATGGTTTAGCAAAACAAATTTTATAAATATTACCTTTAAATAAAATGTATCAAATTAACTATTAACAATGAACAATCTGGTATTACTAATAACAACAATTATTTACTAAAATTATTAATATGGTATGTGTGGGACTCGCCGAATGACTCAACCATACCCACTAAAAACCCTTCTGAATTACAACTCAAAACTCAAATACCAACACATCTCAAAACATTACACACATAATTATAAAAAAGGGGGGAGGAAGAAAGAGGAAAATGAAAGATACCCTAGCCCTAATAGCGTCGGGATCGAAAAGAACAAGAGGTGACCAAGGAAGGTCAGGAAAGAGAAAGGAAGGAGCATCGCACAAGTAAGTGGAAGTAATGCCAGACTCAGCTCGGGGCCTCGTGTTTGCCAAACACGTACTTACTAGATGTAAGTCCCCTGGGGGGGGGGGCGATTCTACTTCGAGAAAAGGTGGAGGTATATGAAGCTATTAGGGACATATGGGTTGTATTTCGAGGGAATGTTGTGTAAAATGCAGCATTACGCCTTGCATTGTTAAATGACGGTCTTGCATTGCATAATTAGATATATTCTCTATGTGTTAGAAACATTCTACTCGAGTGAGATATGTTGCTGTCTCTTATNAGTTCCGGGTTTCTAGAGAAAGTATTGCTCTCTCCGTAATACGACACTCAGAGATCATCAGAATGCATCGCTAGTTCAATTTCTATCTGCAACAAGGATGAGTTGGAAACAATATTTCCAGAATAATTGTTCTTGAAACAATAATTTTTCTTAAACGTTTAGACGCATATACTAAATTATGTTGGGTTTCGTCATGTGCACTTCTTTTGAGATCGAGAATTAACTTCTACGAGTGTCTCTAACATCTTGCCACTGAAAACACGAAGTTGGAACGTCCATTTTCTACTGTCCTTCCACGTTAACTGGAGATAGCAAGACGTCAAAGAACTAAATATATTTGAGAATACACTTGTGATTCTGTTCTCAAATTTGCTTGACATGCATGTATAATATCAATATGAATATTTACTCTGAAAATGTGTCCTCCTTATTAAGTTTCATGTATCAGAAAATTTCATTCCACATTTGTTTAAATAATTGCCAATTTATCATTATGATAAATATGAAGAGTCCATCTTCGTCTGTGAAGCATGAGTAAATAAGTAACGGCCTTTTTTAGCAGACAATATTTATTTTTTAGAAGTCAGTTGAGAAACATCACTGAGTAAAAACAAGAATAATACACTTTAAAAAAATTTAAAACTCAAAAGTATAAAACCGTTGTTATCAACAGGAAACTATTTCAATGTTTTTCTTACCGTTGATCCAATTTTTAGTTTCACTTGAACTTCCACTCTCAAATGTATTTCACTGGATAATGCTGCCAATGGGTACCGAAACGTGGTGAATTTTAATTTTAAAAAAATGTTTTTATTATTCTTGTTTTTACTCAGTGATGTTTTTTCAACTGAATTCTAAAGAATAAATATTCTCCGCTAAAAAAGGTCGTTATTTATTTACTGATATTGTGATAAATAGTTAATAATACATTTATTTTCATTCATTGCGACTGACTTCATTCTCCTTGTCTGTGTAGCATTTGCAATACAAGGAACTATATACATTTCAAACTGTCTTCGAGATTCGTCCCTGGAGGTTGCACATCTTGTCCGCACTGGGCGTTGCCGCGAAGAGGTGTCGAATATCTCCTATTGAATGCGTAAAGTTACTCTTACTCCTCCTATTTTATGTACATATTCTTCAAACACTTTGTATGCTTTTTTTACGTCGCAATGTAGCGTTCTTTATCATTCATGTCTATTACATTAATTGTGACGAAGTCTTTAATGAAACGTGATCTGTCCTGGGTATGTATAGGACAATCCCACAAAAGATGATCAGGCGTTTCTTGATCTAGGTAGCAAGTACATTCATCATCTTCTCGTATTCCAAAACGCAGTAAATATTGGAGAAAATTACCATGACCAGTTAAAAATTGCATCAGCTCCTTCAACGGACTGAACCACTTCCTATTCGTCTGTAGAAATTGTAACCTCTTAATATAACTATAGGTTACCCTGTCCTTTCCTTAATACAATGCAGCGTGGCAGTTGAGAAACTCTGACATGGCGAATGGACTTCACTAGTGCAAGCTGCCGTAGGCAAAGCCGTAGTCAAGACTGCGATGCGCGTAAATAATGTATATCAATGAGGCGCTTCCTGGCTTCGCTTTATCCGTATTACCTCTCCGTGAACGAAACTCTGGTCGCGTAGTCCAACATCGACCGCAAGGAAATATCATCCTCCATAAGACACGAATGGAAGTGTCCTCATACGGCGTCTGCATCGCGATTGGTAGCCCATCGTCCTTAGCGCGATGGGAGACTTCCTTCCAGCTCGAGTCCATTGGTTGCTCCGGTTTTATGCCTCCGGTTTTATGCGCTTGGCGTTCGAGCACAGATTACGCGGCGCGTTTCGGGTTAAAGACGTGATAAACGACTTTATGGCGACTTCACGGGAGTTTTTTGTCGTATGATGTAAGAGATTAAGTGGCTGTTCAGAAAGCGAGTTAATAAATGCAAATTATTTTATGCAAAATAGCGATACGTTCATTATCTTCCCTTCTTACGTATGTAAAATTAGCAGTTTAATTTTGAAGAGGAGAAAATGAGACTCATGAATAAATCTCCGACCCGTTGGAAATGAACAGATTTGTATTCATGATAAAAGACACATAACGAAACATATCTACTCGAAACACTAGTTGCTTTATGTTATTTAATGAAATTCTAACCCTCCACCTAACTATGATTGAGTAAAGGAATTGGGAAGGAGAGGATTTGATGCCTGGAAAAGTACGGTACCAAGCAGACAACGATCTTAAGTAGGTGTAGGAAACCCTAACTGGAGAATCGAACTCACGATCTCTCGCTCAACAGTACGTCGGCAGAGAATACACATCCACTGTCGGTAACGATGATTTTATACTCGGATTCATTTCACGAATTTTTGACGTGCGATTTAATTTTCCTCTTGTTCCAAATATATACTATAAGCGGCTTTACATGCCTCTGAAATCCAGTTCGAAGTATTAGGAGGTTTGTAGACGAAAATTTCCTCCGCGCGTCCTCCTTTGACAGAGGAATAAATTCCGCGGTCCCATGTCGTAACTTTTACGAGCCTTCGCTTCGAAATTCCCCATTGGTTGAATGAGTGTGGACGGAAAATTATTCAGGTGTTCTGTCCTCTCTCTACCTTGCACTTCTTGTATTCTATGTTCTCCATCAAAATAGTAGAACTTTGAAGCACAAATGTAATTGAAGGGGTAAGTGTTATACAGCAAGACTACTAATTTAGTTGACCTAAGGTTGGTCTAACTTATCAACTATTGACGAGGAAGAAATATTACATTTTAAGTATCTGATTTCCATTTCTTCAGATCAATCATATGAAGAGTATTTTGAGAAGCACATTAAAATTTTAGGGAAATGGTGATCGTAAAATGGTAATGACTCAATGAGCACAGATTTAAAGGTATGTATCTAAAGAAAGATAGGACTGAGATTCTTTGTGTTATTTGGAGGGATCTGGTTGAGAAATATTTATCACGCGTAAGATTAATTCTATCCAGAATATTTATAAAATTTTAAGTCCTGCGCTGAGCTTGCTTTAGAAGAAGCCTAGAAAGTTAAATCATGTAGACCATCTAGATTCCCCTTCCGGAGACCAATTGAAGTTCGAAACCTTTTCTGATGGCTTTAGGAGACAGCACATTCCCTCTTACATTCGATAAAGTAAGGAAATAGCTTAACTTCCTCATATCACTCCGGAAACCGCGGGAAATGAAGAGAGCCGAATCTCATTTTCGATGATTTCCGCCTCGCGATGTCCGCGACCATCCCAAATTCGCATCAACATTCCCGTCACATGACCATAAAGAGGATAAGAGATGATACCCCATTGGTCCTTCAATCACACTTACCCCCCTCTTTTCTCTCCGGGACGATATACAAAGGTAATAGACGCACGTTAAAATCATCGATATTAAGTAACAACTAAGCTGAGAAGCAAACATAATTCGCATATTGTATATAGAATAAGTAATGAATAGTTCAACAACAAAAAATCACTCCATACATACTGCATTCAAATATTTATTCCACAGACTATAGTCGCGATTTTGTAGTCATCTATTTGAAACTTTTAATACTACGTTTGATGGGTAAAGAACGGACCAACACCATCACTCTTTTCCAGATACAGAGCATTACAATGACTGAGTGGTCTTCGTAAATCTACGCGAGTGTACGCAAGTGTTACGGCACACCGCAAGCCCAGATGCGATGTGGGTAGGTTTTGGGTAGAAGCGGGATTCAACCATAAACCACAACCTTTATGGTAGAGTTCGCTGTCACCAGCTTGGTTTCCCCAAGCAATCAAACACACGTGTAATAACAATGAAATATTCCTTTAATACAAGTCAAATTGAAATCTGAGTATTTACAAATTTGAACGAACTCTCAAATCATAAAAACAAGTTTGAATTTGTTATTACAGAGTTATTGCTATCTGAAAGCAACA
>NNCF01129330.1:232068-247193 GCA_002313205.1 Laupala kohalensis
GTCTTTCCCACATATGCGTCTTTCCCACATATGCGTCTTTCCCACATATGCGTCTTTCCCACATATGCGTCTTTCCCACATATGCGTCTTTCCAACATATGCGTCTTTCCAACATATGCGTCTTTCCAACATATGCGTCTTTCCAACATATGCGTCTTTCCCACATATGCGTCTTTCCCACATATGCGTCTTTCCCACATATGCGTCTTTCCCATATATGCGTTTTTCCCATATATGCGTTTTTCCCATATATGCGTATTCCATATTCCATATATGCGTTTTTCCGTATATGCGTTTTTCGCATATTCAATATATGGGTTTTTCGCATAAATGCGTTTTTCACATATTCCATATATGCGTTTATCCGACACTGCGATAATATGACTCCGATAATCTGACACTTCGATAATCTGACACTTCGATAATCCGACTTTGCGGTAATCCGACTCTGCGGTAATCCGACTCTGCGGTAATCCGACTCTGCGGTAATCCGACTCTGCGGTAATCCGACTCTGCGATAATCCGACTGCGCTAATCCGACTCTGCGCTAATCCGACTTTGTCGGTCATGCGTCTTTGGGGTAATCCGGCTTCAGGTTAATTCGATTCTGTATTAATTGGACTCTAGGGTAAACCGGCTTTGGGCTAATCATCTCATATAAGCGTTTTTCGCATATCCTATATATGCATTTTTCCCATAAATCCGTTTTCCCCATATATGCGTTTTTCTTATATATGCATTTTTGTGATATATGCGTTTGTCCCATATTTGCAGTAATCCGACTCTGGGATAATCAGATTTTGGGACAAACCGACTCTGGAATAATCCGACTCTGTGGTAATCCGATACTTTGATAATCAGACTCTGCGATAATCTGACACTGCGAGAATCCGACTTTGCGATAATGTCTGCGATAATCCGACACCGGTAAACCAACTCTGCGATAATCCGACTCTGCGATAATCCTACTCTGAGGTAATCCGGCTTCGGGTTAATTCGATTCTGGAATTATTCGACTTTTGGGTAAACCGGCACTGAGCTAATCGCCCCATATAAGCGTTTTTCGTATATCCCATATATGCGTTTTATCGCATATCCTATATATGCGTTTTTCCCGTATTTGCGTTTTTCCCATATACAATTTTTGTCACATTTCACGAAAATTTCAATTTTCGAGCAAAAATAACACTAAAAAATTCTTAGTGAAATTTTCATAAATTTTGTAATTTTTGACTAAAACTGCAAAACTTGCACGTATTAGTGTTTACAACTAACAAATTAGTGATACTATTTCTGTCAAAATATAATATTGAAAATTTATCAGTTTATTAATATTATTCCTTGAGTCGTAATGCTACTGGCTAACTATATTCAAGGAGTAAACAAATGGGCCACCTGCATACAGAAGTTGCAAGGCGTAAAATAACTAACTTATAATGATACGTATAAAAGACAGATGACTGATAAAATTTCTTTTTCACGAGAAACGTTGAAACAAGAACTAAAAATTTGTTTCCTAAGATGCCCTAAAAATTATACACAAAGGCCAAAGTATACTCACAGTATTTCGCTGAATGTCGTTGCAATAAACGTAAAAAGCAAATACGGTCCATTGTATTGGACGTATGGTAGGAGATTCAGAAACAGATAATTTGATTAGCATCATATATAAATACGAGTTAACTTGATCATGAAACTGTGTTCTGAAAAATAAAAACACTATAAATTACTATAACCTTAGTTTTTGCACTTTTATTGATCGTAAAACGAATTTCAGTCTCAAAACTACAAAAAAAGTTCAAAGTAATATCAAACATGTCATGGAAAACGGTTCATTCATTATTCTCACGTATTCAAAAACTAATTTTTGGCAGGGTAAATAAAATACAAATACGTACCTTACCTAAACATTCACTATACTTATACGACACATTATTGAATAAAAGCTATTGTAACGAATGCAACTTCACTCTGATTACTTTTCCAACTTATCAGTGTTATTCTTCAGATCCCGTTTCAAATTTTCACAAATGCAATTTCTTAAAGAAAGTAATATTTACTCACTGTGTTTGCTGCGAGTCTTTGCGAAGGATAAGAATGTAAATATGGTCGATTGTTAAATGTATTGTACGAGATTCAAAAATTATTGGAAAAATTAGAAAATACGTTTTATATAGAACATGAAACACTGTTGTAAAATATAAAATTAATCTAACACTCTTTTACTTCATTCTTTACGAACGTAAACAAACTTTTGTATTGAATCAAGGAATCTATATAAATTTTCACCGCCCGTTACGCTTTGCGCTTTCTTGCATTAATTGTTCGAACCTCTATTGTCGATTCTGGAAACCAATGTCCTTTCAAAAAATATTATTGTGAATTTTCAAGTCATGTGTTACATTCATTCCTGGCCAAATGATAATTAAATACTAAAAAAATTGCAGGAAATGAAAGAATAAATCGATAAAAATTCTCGATAAACGCACAACATAATTGTATAAATTATCGATATNGAAATGAAAGAATAAATCGATAAAAATTCTCGATAAACGCACAACATAATTGTATAAATTATCGATATATTATTCCTTGAGTCGTAATGCTAATGGCTAACTATATTCAAGGAGTAAATAAATGGGCCAGATTCATACATAAATTGCAAGGAGTAAAACAATTAACTTATAATGATACATATAGTACAAAGGTAATTTTAAAATTGGAAATAACGTATTATTTCGTAAAATGTTATGCAGTAAAAACTCAGTAAAAATGATTCTCTCGTGTTTCGAACTTCCGACCCATTTTTTGCCATTCATCCAGAGTTTGTTCCCCAAGTTCATTCCATATCTTGCCATAGATCTATTGGTTATTGTTGCCCTCTAAACAAATGACGAGCGAAAACAATGATAGAATATGGTATGGAAGCACTTCCAAGTATGCCATTCAGGTCCTGAGCCTAAAAAGAAAGTACACCGTTCCAACAAAACCTGCTAGTCATATACGGGGACCGTACGTGAGATTCGTACAACGATGCAGAGATAGCCGCGTTTCATATCTGTGGGTATTAACGTGAAATAGATGTTGTATTGAAGTCGTTGCTGTCATGTGTGATGCGTGTCTGTATCAGTCCATCGACACCAATCGCTAGATTGCCATCGGCGAACTATTCTCCCAATTGAATGTGGGCTTTGTGGTTCATGAAACGAACGTTACAAAACGAAGGATGGGATTTGCAGTATTNTAGTCATAGAATACTAAATTATACTTCCAAGAAACGTATGTTCGATTATTTGAATTAGCTTTGAAAGCAAAGTAACACTGTTGTGAAATATAAAATAAACGTTCCATTCTCTAACATGGTAAAAATTGTTTCTTGACTAAAAAGTAATTCTTTACGAACGTAAACAAACTTTTGATATGAATCAAGGAATCTATACAAATTCCCACCGCCTGTTGGGTACATGACTTATTGATAAAATAAAAACACGATATAATTTACAATGATCATTGTTTTTGCAATTTATAAATCGTAAAATTATCAATACTGTAAAATTATTGAAGCGAGTTATATCAAACATGTCTTGGAATGTAATATATTCCTTAATAAATACACATTATTAATAAAAGCTATTTTAACTAATACAACTTCACTGATTATTTTCACCTTATTATTTGCAACTCTTCAGATTCTGTTTCAAATGTCCACAAATACAGGAAGCAAATACGGTTCATTGTTGGACATATTGTAAGAGATTAGAAAGTAGTAAATGTTATTAGAATAATTAATAAATACGATTCAAATAGAATATTAAACACTGTTGTGAAATAGAAAATTAACCTAACATTCTTATACATGGTAAAAACTATTGCTTTTTGCTTAAAACTTTCTTTAGGATCGTAAACAAACTTTTGAAATGATTCAAGGAATCTGTAAAAAATGTCACGGCCTGCTGCAAACATTAAATGGCTTGACCATGTCTAATTGATAAAATAAAAACACTCTAAAATATACTATGATCAAGGTTTTTGCACTTTTAAAGATTGTCAAACGAATTTTAATATCAACATTACAAAAAAACTTAAAAGTGAGTTATATAATTTTACATGTAAATTTACAAACATATTTGCGTTAAATTACAAACATATTGACATTATATATGTATTATAACTCGCAGCTAACTTTTTATCTTATCTAGGAACTTTTGCTGAAATTTTTGAATCCGCCTCTGCCTTAGGGCCCTTGATCGGAATTGATGGGATGGTCCCTTGCTTGCTTCCGGAGAGTAAATTAGTTTATTGTCCTCCACGTGGTCATACGCAGTTTGTACTGTTTTTTGACAATAAATTTATTATCATTATTATCAAACATGTCATGTAATATAATAAATTCCGTATACGTATCTCACGTATTCCAACACACACATCGCCAACGAAAATATTACGCATCATTGCACTGTTAAATACATTACAAATACGTACCTGAGCTAATCATTCACAGAAACGCATACGATACATAATAAATAAATGTTATTTCGACGACTTAACTACAATTACGTTTGAGAACTAATCATTGTCATTCTTCAGATGCCGTTTCCAATATGTTCTCAAAAATCCGATTTTTGTCAATATATTTTAGAACAAAAACACAAAACAATTAAACACATATAGTACACAATACTTTAACACGTCTATAAAACCTTAAATAACTTGCACTATCCTTTCATAAATGTTTACGATTCTTCTGTCGTTCGCCGCCTGTGTACAAAATTTTTGTAAACAAACATTTTAGTTGGCTTTGACAAGTTTTCATGGCACATATCCAAGCTAATTTTCGTTTGATTTACGTAATATTAAATCACCGAAAAATGTATTTAAAATATTAAATTATTGTTTCTAACTTAAAACTTCATTCTTTACGAACATAAAACAAACTTTTCAAATAAATCAAGGAAACTATTCAAAATGTCACGGTCTTCTGGCTTTACATGAACTATCTTGACCAGACCTTTTTGATAAAATAAAAACACTATATAACTTATAATGATCACCTTTAAACTTTTGTAAAACAATTTGTAATCACAAATCTACGAATACATTCAAAGCGAGTTATATTAAACTTGTCAAGGTCAATGGTAGATTCCTTATAAGTATCTCACGTATTCAAAAACATCCTTTGGCAATGTAAATATTGTAAATTAAATAAATATAATTACCTGAGCTAATCATTCACAAAACGCATACAACACATTAATAAATAAATGTTACTTCGGCGACGTAACTACGATTACGTTTGGGAACTAGTCAATGGATCGATTCGTATTAGAAAATATTTTAAAACGAATTATACCAAACATGTCTAGGAAAATGATACATTTCTAAGAATCTCACGAATTTAAAAACACACTTTGACAACGTATACAATAAGCATATTTGCTATAAAAATAATAATGCAAATACGTACCTTATCTAATCATTCACAAAAACGCATACGACACATTAATAAAAAAATGTATTTCCTCGAATGAAACATGACTACGATTACGTTTGGGAACTAGTCATTGATGCCGTTTCAAATTAGTTTTCAAAGGTACGATTTTTGTCACTTTATTTTTTCACCAAGACTTTTAACACGTCTATAAAACCTGAAATAACTTGCACTCTATTCTTTGATTAACATCCCATACGATTCTTCTGCAGTTAGCCGCCATTAGACGTAAAATACTTTTGTAAACAAAACATTCGAGGTGGCTTTGACAAGTTTTCATGGCACATCCACAAGCTAATGTTTTCGTGTGATTTACGTAATATTAAATTACCGAAAAATGTACTTTTAAATTAATATTGTCAAATATAAGGAATTTTAACATTCATTGCCAATGTCCAGCTACAAGATGAACCAAGTTTCATGCGTGAACGACTAGTACAAGTACTTTATACTTATGATTGCTAGATGAGTGAGTGAATGAATGAGTTACAGATAGGGGCTTATATAAGATGAGATTAATATTATATATTTATACAAAATTGAGAAATATTTACATCGCGGAAAATCTCTGTATCAGCTCGTAGGCTCAATATCGGATAAACAATATTTTGTCTCCAGAAAACCTTGTGTTGGTATTTTTGTGCGTTGACATGCAAGTGTATGTAGGAGCTTGATAATCGCGGATTTCGTTGCTGTATCATTTCGTCCCTTCAGTCATTCCTGTCATTATGACTAAGATGAATTTTCTTTTGTTGACCTTCTGTAACATTTATGACTATATATGTCATTTGAATAAGTCTCTTTCATCCTAGAACGGATCATAATGTAAAACAAGTGAGGGTTTATTTCATGTTAAAGATGTGAAACAAAGAAGTATCGAGCGATGTCAGCTATAATAATAATAATAATACCTTTATTTTGTGGCGAAGTTAAGGCATATACCTTCTCTTACACTTAACCACATAATTACATTATTCATTAAAATACAAACGATTGAAGCATTATAACATACTAAACAATTAATAAAATAAACATTGAGACCGAGAAAAAGTTTTGAAATTTTATACAATAGAGAAAAAGTGTTGAAACGAGAAAAACGTATATCATTATGGAACATTAGAGGCTACTTGACGGTATTGAACATTGTCAAATGAAGCAGAAGAATTGAAAATAGAACAAAATAATTCATTCACATTCCATCACGAATATTTGTATTAGGAATCTTTAAGCGTTATGAAGGATCTAATGTATTTTATGATATATTTTTTGCCATTCATCCAGAGTTTGTTCCCCAAGTTTATTCCATATCTTGCAATAGATCTGTTTGTTATTGTTGCCCTCTAAACAAATGACGAGCGAAAACAATGATAGAATATGGTATGGAAGCACTTCCAAGTATGCCATTCAGGTCCTGAGCCTAAAAAGAAAGTACACCGTTCCAACAAAACCTGCTAGTCATATACGGGGACCGTACGTGAGATTCGTACAACGATGCAGAGATAGCCGCGTTTCATATCTGTGGGTATTAACGTGAAATAGATGTTGTATTGAAGTCGTTGCTGTCATGTGTGATGCGTGTCTGTATCAGTCCATCGACACCAATCGCTAGATTGCCATCGGCGAACTATTCTCCCAATTGAATGTGGGCTTTGTGGTTCATGAAACGAACGTTACAAAACGAAGGATGGGATTTGCAGTATTCGTCGTGAGCGGACGGAAAATAAGCGTCGAGTTCTCTCGTTTCGGTTTCCTAGTATTCACGTACGTAAATTTTAATGCATAAAATATATTCGATTCCAAATATGATTTTCTAAAATGCATCTAATAAAAAAACGTAATTATGCATTGCGTTACTTTTATGTATCTATTTGTTTCAATATCTTCGTACTTTCTATAAGAAATATATTATTTTTCTTTTCAAAATTTGACAAGAGCTGTAAAATATTAGCTTAATGAAATGCCAATTTCAGGAGATCAATTAAAATTATACATATATCTTTTAAGATATGAGTGTTCACAATGTGCAAATATTGGATACTTTATTTTTATAAACATCTTTTCCGGTCGAGTAGATATAATTTTAATTTCACTCAAATTCCATTCGACAGATGAGATTGCTCGAACTTGAACTTAACCGGTTATCGCGAAACCGTGAATTGTTGTAAATTACTCTCAATGTTAACATTCGCCCCGTAGAAAGGGAAACATATTTATTTCTGAGAAATTCGCGAGTCGCCGTGAAATGTTTCTTCCGAGAGGATGGGTGTCGCTCGTGTTTTATGTCTGGATAAAAATAAGATGAAAGTGAGCATCTAGTGGGTAGAGAGTCTCTCAATATCCTGCTCGCTTGTCGTAAAGTGCTATTCTTGGAGAAGCAGGTTGCGTCCCTGTTGGCTAATATGACGCAGATTGACTTCTCTGTGGATGCGGGAGGGGGTGTTGAGAGGGGTAGAAGGACGGAACGAGTGACCCTACATATTCTTGTGTGTATCACCTGGAGGAGCCTGTAACGTGTAGTGCAGTTGCAACGTTGATGAACCTGATACTCGAAACCGTAAAACGAGTATTTTTGTTTTCATTACGGAACACGAAAAAAAAACAACCTATTCGAGTACTTCGAAAATTCGAGACTGGCAGAGAATTTCTTTGATCACTCAAATACAGAACAGGACACTGTAACAATCATTTGTTGTGTTGGAATGTATGTGCGCAAGTGACACCGCAAAGACAAAAAGTAAGAGAAGAAAGTAAAGACAAAGCGTTTATTGACAAATGCTACGTATACAACAAGTGTTCAAAATTGCGTCCACCAACAGTGATGTCTGCTTGACTGCGTCAGTGGAGCGATTGGCTTTGTACACCTTCAAATGCAGTAGCTACGGATATTCGAGTATTGCGATCCCCATCTGAATCCAGTGGAATCGCACAAACAAGACTCTCCTGATTTCCTTATCAAAAGTAATGGTTGCACCTCCCTGCATAATTTGCTCCCATTCATTCCTATACAATAAATGATTGTTACTGTGTCCTCCACCAACCCTTAAAGTTTGTACCATGAATTGGGGATTATTTTATATTTCAAGGGGCAATTTTCGAGAATTAGAACAATTAGGGGTAATACAACGCAGTAAATAATTAACAAACTTACGACCTTTCATGGGCGAACGTTACTGTAACCCAATGGTTAGAGTGCGTGGGAAGATAAGGACGATGGAGCAAATGCCTAGGACCGTCTCTCCATCAACGTTCAGAACGAACAGAGAGATTTTGCTTTTGTAGTCGATGGATGAATTATGCATCGAGTTTCCGCGTGAATAAAATCAATGCTCGATTGCGAGTCACACATTTTTCGAAGAATTTTCTTTTTCTGTTCTTTTTAATCAAATTCGGGAAACAAATCTGATTATGCAAATGAGTTATGCGTGTTGCATGTACTATGGTCGTTACCGCAAATGTATAGAGAGTTGAGGAAATGTAGCACTAGGAGCGTCCATGTATCGAATCGTGGGATGCTCTTGGATCACACTTCAAAAGCGGAGATCCATCCGGTTATGTATAGGTTTATTTTTGTGCAATATTTAACTTATAAGTATTATTGAAAGAAAGTGAGAAAGATAAAAGTTACGCGATATAAGAAACAAGTCTAAAATTATTTTTAAATAGCATTGATTCCTTAAAGTGGGTTATTGAAGTCTTTTAAAAAAATCAAATTTCTCCTTGTGTTAAACGACTGTGTTCTCTGATAGCTTGAGTGATGTTGAATTGCCTTTCTAACTTTATTTAACTCTTAAAGTGCCTTACACCTGCAATAATAGAACTGTGATTCCGAGTAAAGATTTTGTTAGTTACTTGTTTAAAGCTCGCCTTTAAAAAAAGGTGTTAAGGGTGACTAAACAAATTTCCTCTTTCACTTTCTTTTGTGTGTTTGTGTTTGTTTGTTTGCATTGCGTTGCGTCGTCTCCTTCGTCTATTGGTGGTTCTCGTTCAAATAAACAACACAATACGAATTCATGATTGGCAAGTTCAATTTCGATTCTCATTTGTCACCACCACCTAATCCAATGAGAGTTAGAGAACATCACGTGATTTGTGGCGGGGAATCCCAGGCCATCGAGCGCAGCAGCTTGGAGGGATGAGGAGACAGTTCGATCGCTTGACGTCCTCTGTCTCTCCCATACTGGCCTTAGAGCAGAGCTTTGAGGATCTCCATCGCTGTTAATCTACCTTTATCCCTCCAACAGAGCTTATGAACGGTGTCTCAGATCAACTTCTGACATTTCTTTTCAATCTATTGACTCATCCGTTAAAGACTTTTTGAAACCGAAATGATGAGCTTGTAAACAAGAATAGGCATTGAAACAATGCTTAAGTCATTGGACAGAGAGTACTCGATTATTTATTGATACATTTCTAAATATATTCGTCACATATAATAACTAAGCAGTCATTCATTTGCAGAAATCCTCTGCAATTTCTGAAAAAATGTATATGATTCTGTACTTGAAGAAGCCTTTCTTTATTTGAAACGTTTTGCAATAAATCACTCTTTTTCTTGAGACAAATCGATAACTTATTATTTTGTGGTTTCATTTTAACTAAAACAAATCTTAAACGTGTTTTATCAAACGTATTGAAACGGATCTTCTGCCAACCAGAGACACGATCTGCTGTTGGGGCCAACGATAAACTCGAAGCAACATTTGGATAGAAAGTTCCCATTCGTCTGTCTCTACGGAGGCAATTTGCGTCAACCTCCTCTATCCTCATCCCCAGAGTTGTCTCTAGTTGATGCGTTCATATTGCATATATATGACGCATTAATTTGCGTCGCGCCTCCACGCCAATGGTTTAACTTTGTCGGCGCCTCTTCTTCTCCTGGGAGGCGGTCGTTTGCTCAACTCATGGAACCCAATTAGCTTTTTCCTAATAATTAGAGCATCACTCATGAATTAAAGATGAAAATATCATAATACCATCTTTTTGAGATATACTCATAAAATAAAACCCAGAAGCTGAATATTTCTTTTTCTGCAACGGATGATGCTAAGACGAAAAAACTTTCTGCGGGTACAGGTATTTTAGTAATAAATTAATCGTATTTATTTATTTTATGTCTTCAGGTTCAGGTTCAGGTCATGCGGTCTGCTCTTCCACCGAACCGTTGAACTTGGGTGAGGGAATTGGTAAGGAGAGATGTTGGGTTTCCAGGGAACTTATGGTACCGAACTGACATTTGTCTGGATTAGGTGAGGGAAACCCCTGCTGAAAACCTCACCTAGTTCGGCCGAGCAGGGTTTGAACCTATGATCTACCGCTCAGCGGGATCGTAAAATCGTAGAGGTTTCATAGGTGAATAAGTAAGCAATTTACACATGATCAACTCTTTGTTCTTATTTAGCGTAATAAATACTTTAGTTTCAATAAAATACTTTATAAAATTATAGATATGCCTTTAAACTTCTTTAAAGTAATCCGTAACCTATAATTTTGCTTTACGTTTTCTTATCCTTTGAAACATGACAAGGATTCATTCAAGATAGCTTTCTGCAGCCCTCATTTTCGTTCTGCGTCTACATCACTCCGTCGCTCTATGTTCTGCTTTGGGGAATTAAAACGATACTAGAACTGCTCTTTTGCGAATAATTAACACACAATGTAAAACAAAAAAAATATTAATGTATCAAGTGGCAACTGAACGTAAAATGATTAATTTATACAAACCTTAGATTATATAAGTTTGTGATAATATGAGGATGATTAGGAACTAATGGAAAATTAATTATTAATGCCTTAAGTGACCAAGAATTGTCTAATAACATGCTTTGCAAAGTAATGTCTATATGAAATGAATATTTTTGGTGTTAATTTATTTATAAATATAATGGAAAAAATAGTACCAAGTAGACGGTGATCTTACGACAATAAATCGATTTTTTTTTCTGAAGCTGCATTTTAAAAGATCTATTTTGAGATTCTGATGAAAACTTTAACTTTTGTGTTATCCATAAGTACCAAAATATACTTTTTGAATTCATAAATATGTGTGAACGAGATAACGTACTACTTGATCGTTGGTCACCAGTGCAAAAGATAGCAGTGGTGTATTAATTCAGTCTTTGCCTCCCTCCCGTGCGACTTTTGGAGAGAGAGAGAGTTGGGGTTCACTCTCTCACTGTGCAAAACTGGGTGATGTTTCTATTTGGGGTTTCCTCACTCACTCACTGACCCGAGTTTAACGTTTCCGTATCTTCTTTTCCCCATTCTTAGGCAACTTTCTGCTAACTTTTAACTCGCAACTTCTAGTGGAGGAGTCTTTGCATCGTCTCCAGGTTCACCGTAACAGGTCGGGTGGATGTTGCGTACGGGCTTTGGGAGTAGAGGTGGGTGGTGTAGTGGACAACACATCTGCGGCCAAAGCAAATGGTGCCGGGTTCGAGTCCCGGTCCGTCCAATTTTCACCTGGCCTTTGACGATGCATCTTTCTGCTAGCTAAAAAATTGTGATTTATAAAAGTAATAACTTATATCCGTTTCTCAAACTCACGGATGTATTTCTTGAAAAATATTCTGTATTGATGCAGTTTTCAACAGTTATCTTCGTTAGAACGCAAAGCAACCTTCGTGGATTTCAGCCATGTCATTTTTTTTGATAACTTGATGTTTCGTTGGCGTAAATAATATAATAATCAATTTATTGTCAGGAAGGAAGTTACAAACTGCGTACGACCATGTGGGGACCAATAAACTAATTTACTCTCCGGAAGCAAGAAAGGGATCATCCCATCATTTCCGATTCAGAGTCCTAAAGAAGAGGCGGATTAAACATTTCCACACACCCCCTGTGATGAGAATAAGAGAGTTGACTACGTGTAAAAATATCAACAGAATGCCAAAACAATTGTTTTTAATACAATACAAAATTTATTTTACAAATACGTATCCTTGTAAAAATTTTATATTATTCGGAAATTATTCTAAATAGATCGTACCTATTAAAATAACTCTAAATTAGTGATTAATTATTACAATAGTAATAAATAGACCGCCGTCCCCAGGCAAGACCTTATAGAGCCTGTATTTAAAAATCTACCGCTTCCCAAAGGAAAAGCGAAAAAAAAACCCGGGCCAGGATGGGTTTGCGGTCGTCCGTTAAGAAACGCGGTTACTACGTCCGAGACCTTATTAGTTCCCGAAATATTTAAACACTGTGTGTATGCAACGTGATAGCCGTGAGCCGTCACCACATGTTGGTGTTTGCTCAGCCATGTCTCTGCAGAGATGTCTCTTAGAGCAACCTGAGCTCGACCTTCGTGTCTCTGTGCGCAGTGGAGAGGTTCTTGGCCACGAGAGGGCGCTTCACGCTACGAGGGTTGGCATCCGGTGTCGTATTTACGGCACGTCGCTGTTATATCGCAACTGATTACCATTATTATAATCATCATTAAAATCATAAAAACACAAGGGTGAAAACTAAAAAGTAAATAAATTATAATGTTCATGAATTAACGCGTTTTTCCTCTTGCTGAGTTACAAAGCTTTAATTTTGTTATCTATCCATAATATACTAATATATAAATGCATAATGCGAAAGCGTGTCTGTCTGTTTGATACTTAATCACGACTAAACAACAAAACAGATCGTGATGAAATTTAGCAAGGCGATAGTTTAGATGTGCAGGATGAACATAGGCTAACTTTTATTTTTAAATGTATTAAAAGAAATATAAACTACGAAGTTGAAGATAAATGTCGATGAATTAAAGGAAAATCGGCCATATTCACTTAAGCTGCCTAAAAGGTTAGAGATAGATGACAACTATGAGTTACTGTACGCATTAAAGTGTTCTACAAAAAATTACGCTACAGCATATGTCTATCTACAAGGTTAATTTAAACTATCTAAAAAACGTTATGAAAAATAGAATTGTTGAAACACTTCAATTTAAGTGAGGAATTTAAGAAAGAAAAAATCAATCTTCATCAAATTTGATGAATTCTTTGTTTTGTGCATTTAACAAAGATAAAAAGCATTTTTAAATCGTAAAGTTTGGACGAATGGTTGAAATGTTATAAACGTGTTAATGAAATGGTGCAACAGCGATGCCGCAGTTGTATCTTGCATCGGAAGCGAAAAATCGACCTGCAAGGCTTTCGGTGAGTGGGTTCGTTGGTCTAACGAGTAAAACAAATTCCGGGCAACGCTGGATAATCAGCTAGTCCATACTAATATATAAATGCGTAACGCGAAAGCGTGTCTGTCTGATTGTGACTTAGTCACGATTAAACCACTGAACCGATCGTGATGAATTTTGGCCTATGTTCATCCTGGACATTTAAACTAACTTTTATGAGTATTTTAAAAATGTGATACGAAACATAGAATTTATTTTTGACAATAAATGTCAATAAAATCGAAAAAAAAGAGAGGTTTATTCGCTTACTCTGCCTAAACGGTTAGAGATAGGTCACTACTGTAAATGGCAACTCATAGAGCACTACAAAAAAGTCCGAGGCAACATATGTCTATCTACAAAAATTAACCTAAATTATCGATAAAACGTTATTAAGAATGAAACTTAAAAAACTTGAATTTAGGAGAGTAATTTCAGGAGGTAAAAATCAATCATCGTCAAATTTAATGAATTATTTTTTTTTGTATATTTAACGAAGATAAAAAACGTCTTTAAATCGTAAAATTTCGACAGATAGTTTAGATTTTAGAAGAACTTCAATGAAATGGTGCAGCCACGTCTTGCCGCGGAAGCGAAAATCTGATCGGCGCTGCTTCCTGGAGATGGTGTAGTGCATACAGTCAAGTTTTGCATTAGTTTTATATTATTATATAACAATAGACCATACAGTTTCTGACTGTCCAATACCGGCAAATAATGAATACATACACCGCCATGATAATGTTTGCAAAATTGTACACTAAAGAATACAAGATAGATGTAACCGACAAGTGGTATGAACGTAACCCACAGCCAGTTACTACGAAAGAAGACATAACTATCATTTGATATTATCGTGCGAAACAATAGAGACAAAACTTATCGATTAATAGATATTGCAGTGCCCAAAGATATGAACATCTCACAAAAAGAAGCTGAAAAAATAACAAAATAAAAACTAGAAATTCAGACAACGGGGAAAACAAAACCAGACATCAAAATAGTTTTGAAAGATCTGAGTTTGAGAACGTTCGGGAGAAAGGGCCTTGTAATTCTGCACTTACCTTCACAGCGTTATTAGTTTATTGTTTTTGGTGTAGATTAAATAGTATCTCATATTTCTGAACATTATTTGCTTCCAAAAGTTCAGATTTTTATAAGAAAATCTTTTTATAAAGTATCTGGATATCAGATTTATACTAAATGTGAAAATATGTATTTTCAAACTAGTGAATTTCTGCGTGAAACGAAGAATGGGTAAATAATTCGTATCAGTGGTGTTTGTACAACGAATGCATTAGTTTTTTATTGATAGCGATTAAAATTACATCAAAAATAAATTGGGAATGTCCTTACGAAAAATAAGAGATGAAATAAAATTGATAAATAAAATGAATTAATCATGTTACGTCGAATGAAAATGGGAGACGGGACCGGGGTTCGAACCCGGGACCTTGAGCTCAAGGT
>NNCF01129330.1:247207-275267 GCA_002313205.1 Laupala kohalensis
CCGGGTTCGAACCCCGGTCTCGTCTCCCATTTTCATTCGACGTAACATGATTAATCTGTTACCTGGCGGTGAGGTTCACCGCAATCTAAGAGTTTTCTAAATAAAATGAATTTACCCCTCTTTTGTTCAATAGTCGAAATATCCCATTTCTTGAAGCGTTTTGCCAGGTTGTGATGAAAAAGGCAACAGAAAAGTGTTTTGAGAGATAAAGAAGTATGTTTAGAGGATCACAAAAAGATTAAACGTTTTATAGAATGAAAATGGGAGACGGGACCGGGGTTCGAACCCGTGGACTTACGGCCTCTGCGCCCTCCCGCTCGATCTCACGTCCCGTCTACACTAGTGATCAAGCTATTGTTGCGACTAGCGATCGGGAGAACTTGGTTTGTATTGAAGTTTTCCATATTTGTAGAATAAAGAGAGTCGATGTAATCTCTTGTTATTCTACAAATATAACACTCCGAGGTAACGGAATAACGATGTTCCATTAAATGAAAATGGAAAACTGAACCGGGGTGGGGGGGAGTTCAAACGGGAAAGAAAAATGTTCTGATGAAGCCTCACAGAAGAGACACTCAATAATTAAAAAACGTGACAAAATCAATTTGTACAAAGAGAAAGGGAGAGTATTCAAATTATTTCTATTTCCCTGTGTGTTCTAAATGGAATAAAATTTTAAATCTACTTGTTGGAAATCTGTAGAACTGTTGAAAAAAAAATTGTGTTTACATGCACCCTGGCGAGTCGAGCAACAAGGGTCACTTCGCTTCGGGTCGTTCCGTTGATTTCAATTTAATGAATTGTGTACGTCTTATTTTTATTAAAAGGGGACAGTTATAGCGAGATGTTTATGAATGAAGTTTTCTTTTGTGGTAATGGCTCATATCAAAGACCTACTCTTCCAATCAAAAATCTTATCTAAATCAAAATACTAATTATTTACTATTTAAATATCATTTTCTAACTAATTTGAATATAAGTAGCTGAAGTAGAGAAAATAATTTGCAAATGTAGTTGAGGCTGGAGAAATGTTCCAAGATCAAAAAAATTACCAAATTGCCAGTAAAGATTTTGTTCTAATTAACATCGAACTTCGCAAAGAGTGTTTGTCAAAATCTGCTTTATCTGCAGTTAAATTACGTAAACATTTTCGTAAGCCCCGATCCTCGATTTGAATTATAATTAGTATTATTTTCCCTTCTATGGATTGATCAGTCTTCTCGTATTTACAATTTTCTCTTTTCGAGCTTCTTCGAGCATACGCAGTATTTTATTTAATCATTGTAACGTCCTGACTATTTAAAATATAGCGTTAGCTTTTGTTTGTTTTTTCTCTCCCTTTACTCTCTTGCGATTGGACAGAGAAACAACTCTTCCTAGGAGATGAATTATGAATATTCGTCAAATCAAATTTAATCAGTATTTTAATAATAATTCTAAAAGAAATTGTAAATAGTTAAAATGTAACCTGACGATTTCCAGAAAATCCATAAAATGAAAATTTTAATGATTTCTTATTATTTTTTAATCGGTGAAGTATAACAAAACTAGTAGTGCAAAACCATTGCACATACTTTCTCATATGCGTTTCTCCGTCTCCAGCGTAGAGTGAGATACAAGTGTGTAGTGAAAGGGTCATTTCCGGTGTGGACCTCTATATTCTGGTCGTCTTCCAGTGCTCTATTCAATGATCAAAGTCGCTAGATGAACTTATTACTGTCTTTTATTTGAAATTTGAAAGTAAAATAAATATTCAGAATACTATTTCAAAACATACAGCGAAATATCGTAAAAGTGTTGTGTAAATATAATTTCATTGAAGACAAATTTATGTACTTTCGTATCTGCAGTGGGTTTGCTGTCCTCCTATGTATTTTATCTGTATCATATCTTTCATTTCAGTTTAGGAAAAGTGTATTCTACGTGTGCTAAATATTATTCAAGTTTCTTGAAACAGTAAACTAATGTGAAAGTGTAGCAGAGAGAAATTATTTTACTGCGTCTACACCAAACTTTCAAGCGAAATACCACTAATGTGGATGTAATACATACTAATTGTACTTTACATACAGAAAATTTAAGAAAAATCCTTGGAACACGTTTTGAGAAACATTGAAAAGAGCACTTTGACCTTAATGTGAAGTACCCTTTGTTTTAAAGTAAAAAGAATCAATTTAATTCGCATCTACGGTAGAGTTAACTTGTTTTCAATGCATTGCTTGTTTATAAAAAAATAACGAGATTTCAACCTACAACAACTGAATCTGAAATGGTCATTCCAATTCAGTCCGATTATAGATGGAATGGCCCTCAGATTCTTACAGGCATTTTTTATTGGTTTTACTGAAATTGTTTGTTCAGCTGTGTTAACCAGTTGATAGGGAAGACTATAATTGTCATCCTCTCTATATAATCCCATATTAATTATAAAAAATTGGAATTTTTTTTCTACAAGAGTATAAATATCATCCGCACTGCATAAAGCGGTTAAAACTATAATTGAAAATATTTTTGATCAATTAAACCGAAGTGATCCATGTAATCCTTTATGTTATTTAAATAATTTTCAGATCCAGTGTACTTGAATGTGTGAGAACACATGTGCCGTCTTGAATGACCTTTTTTTTTAAAAAAAATGGGTGTTTTGAAAGAAACACTGGCAGCCAACTCCGGGCGAGCAACTTAGTCCCGGTTGAAAATTACTAACCTAGTCATTTCAGTAATATGTCAATTTGCATTGTCGCATATTTACTGACAATTTTTTCCGAGCTCAGAGGGATAATTTAAGTTCTTCTCGCATTTAAGCGTGAGTAATTATAGAAGTAAAAAGAGGCGCGAAACGTGTCCCTTTCATTTTGCTCCATGAAGCCTTGACTTTTCATTCTTGAGTTGTTAATCAAGTAATCTATTCTTTGGAATGTATAATGTACGTATTTTGTAATATCATTTAAATACTAAAAACATTTTACTCAGAAATAAGATTATGAGAGGTCTTTTTTTAAAATCTTAAAACACCTCTATTTTGTGAATATCTTCGAAATCGTTAGACTTTCTAGATTAAAATACCAAAAAAAATATCCATATCTACAATTATCTTCTCCATAGACAGTAAAATCTCTTTAGTTCATTCTATAATCTGGAATGTTCTATAATCTGGCATCTTTTGCATCGATCGTTAATTAAAGAATAGCTGTTTCTAATTAATTTAAGAATTAATGAATTGAACTAATTTACTTTCAAGACTCCATTTATTTTCAGCTAAGTATTCTTTACAACGTTTTGACCCATTTGTCATGTTAAACATTTACCGTAATTTTTTATTAGTGGTTGCATGATGACTGCCCACAGTGGGGGTCGAGACGTTGAAAGGAATATTTAATTGAATATAAATCTAGTCAGTGAAAGTAAGGTCGATTAATTACATAATTTAATTAAAGTTCTACAGACGTAATTTTCACACCTGTCTAAGACGTTTGACGTTATCATTTGGTTCTATTTAAATGTAAATTATAAATATGTATAATATAAGTAAGGCGATATTCTTATAACTCTTGTTTATTTATTAATAAATCCCCCTGTTCAGAAAAAAAACTACCATACTCCGAAAAAACCCTGATTCAGCTCGCCTCAGGTCTTATTGTATAGGATTAGCGAAGTGTAGCCCGATGATTATTAAGTTGAGCGAACTTTGCGTAACTTCGATGCATTCAACATACGACGTATTCTGCCCCATTTTTATTTGAACCAATGTCCTTTGTATTGAGAGCCTTGCTTCCAAACTCGTTATTGCGCTCGCGGGGTCATTAACACGGAATCAACATTTTGATGAAGTGCTCTTCCTCCTCTGGCGCGAGGCCGCGGCGCTGCCAACGAAGGCTGCAGGGAAGGAAGGGGTCATTATGCTGCGGCGCAGGCAATTGATGTCTCATCAGATCGAAGGAGTGTAGAAGGAGGGAAGTGTTATCTACTATAACCACATTGCACGCTGCTTCAGGAATAGCGCTCATCCTCCTCTTGGGCTGACAATGATCGCAACCTGCAATGCAGTAGAAAGGTCCGATCACAGTGGCGGAGCACAGGGGCACGTGACCCCCCCCCCCCCCCCCCAAAAAAAAAAAACAAAAAAAAAAAAANTAGCAATAGTAATAATAAAAGAGAGTATTTTTGCTTCGAAATAAAATGCAAGCTCATTGAATATAAAAAAACAAACTAAAACATTCTGTGGAAAATTACTTCATTGCATAAAAATATGACTTACCTCACTTTTATAAATTTCCACGCCTACGAATGAACATGAGCATAAAATTGCGATATTTCACTCTATCTCACTCTGCTCGCGTAATTGCTAAAAAATATGTACTTTATTAATGTAATAATTTAATTCTGATTTAATTTTACTACCATCGGAGTTTTATTATTAAATCTTGATGAAAGTTTTGACATTTGGTTCTTCAGAAGTGTAAAGGGATCCAGTTTTTACGAGAACAGGAAGCCGACGGATGGGATTTTTAACGGCAGAAATCGCTTGATGTGTAACGTGAATGGACCCTAAACACTTTGAATATCACCTCCTATAGAGCATATCTTTGGTAACTTTTTAGGTCACAGAGTTCTGCCTCATTAAGAGGAAAGAAGACTCAATCTCTTTATGGATTTTTTCATTAACGAACTCAGAGCGCAGTGATTAAGTCGAATGAAGGAATGAAAATGAGACTCATTAATGTCGCCTATACAGAAGATAATGATCCTCGAATGTACATATAACGTGTTGCTGGTAAACTAGCACACATTTCTAAGGGTTGTAAGGAGATTTAGCAGATAAAGTTACGATAACGAACCCATATCCTGATATGAACTGTTTTGATGAGGATCCGAAAGAGATCGAATCTTGAAAACTACATAATATAAAATGAGTGGGAATAATTCTATGGCAGAACTATCGACTACAAGGTAAAAGCATCTATTCCTAATAACTTGGAAATATTAATTAATCTTATTAGAGAATAGTGGGCAATAATAGCAGCGTTTTCGTTGGTCAGAGGATTAAGGTAGATTTCTCCTCTTACGGCTTTGGTACCGTTGTGGTTTCATGTGCTATTGCGATGTGATTTTTTTTCTTAATAAGGCAGTAAGAATTTTTTTTTTTGAAAACCCAATAGAAATCACATTAGAACTCGCATTATAAACGACCCGGGGAAAAGAAAGTAAAACATATTTTTGAGATACAATAAAGATAACTTCATAACTATTCACTAAATTTCCTCACGTTGCTGTGATAGGGACTGAAATGAAAGACAAGTGTCTTAAGAATAAGTATTGATTACGTAAGAAATTAGATGAGTTATTCATTTCCAGACTGCTATTTGACGTGCGACGCAAACTCTTGCATCAATAGAAATTTGTGTTCGAAAGTATTGAGAAGTATGACTAGGGGGGAAATAGTTAATATTTCATCTGCTTTTTTTCAATGTTGTTAAGATTTTAGTCATTTTAATAATAGTTTATATAATACCAGCAAATATTCTAAAATGATGTTTTGTTGCATTATGAATTAATGAAATTATTTGTGATGTAACCCGGACAATAAGGCATGCTCTTCCACCGTTTCACTAAATCTAAATACATTGTGATATTTAATAACATACATGGTAATAAATCTTTCACTGAACGTACTAACATGAGTAAACATTAATTAACCGTACTACAACATATTGTCAAGTAAGATACAACATAAGAATCATTCTTAAACAAGTAACTATATTACAATTCGAAATAGAATATTAGGAGAATATAACATGATAGTGAAAGATATACCCTGAAGATACATAAGCGAACTCAAAAAACGACTAATATTTAGAATTAAATGATACTTTATTTTACATCAAGGTATTTTTGTACGTACTTCTTCTATTTTATGCAAATTCATAATTACAAAGAAAAACAACTAATCTCTGTGAGATTTCTTTCCAGGAAACTTTCCATTATCTAGTTCACATATTGGGACTTTTGTGAAGCTAAGTGTTTGGAAGGAAATTTATGTTTCCTCGTGTTATGCATGACAATGTGTGTTTGTTGCAGGTTCTTCCCGGCCTGTATGTGGGGAACTATCGCGACTCCAAAGACTCCTCGCAATTGGACCGTTTTCAAATCACCCACATCGTCGCGATCCATGATGCCGCCAGGAAACTCCATTCGGTGAGAGAGTTTTGATCTTCTGCACTTTGCTATTAGTTGCAATGTAGACAGTGGAATTAAAGTTTGAGGAGAAAATTCTTTACTGGCGGTGCGAATGGAACAAAAAAAACGCGCTGTACATACAGTGTGTGCGTCTCGTTGGGAGAACGACAGACCCGGAGAGCACAGTCTGCTCAGTAGCAAACAAAGAGAGGTCGCATCATGCGGTGAATACATACTATCACGAGAAAATAAGTGTTCTAATAAATTATAATTAAAAAATAATATAATTTTATTATAATATAATTTTAAGTATATATCTGATCCCTATCTCGCTGACTACGAGATGGCAGGAAAACTAAGAAAATTAATAAATCACACTAAGAAACACCAAAGCTAGAATTAGAACAATAATCAGCAAAGTGATGAGTTCAATGCTGAGTTTGGGGTCAATTAAGGGGACATGTGTATGTAATCGTGGCCCAATTGGATTTCAGAGGAAACATTACCACTCAGTTAAAACAATGTATGGTTTAGGCTGATGATTTATTGCTGATCGCAAGAACAAAAAAAAAACGTTAGAAAAGGTCTTATTTGAACTCAAGGTACACTCCTTGAGTAAAACAAAGTATATATGTAAGACAGGGGATCTGAATCTTACAAATATCACAATTGATGATGTGGTATATCAAGAAATAAACTCTACAAATACCTAGGCTCTGTTGTAAACGGAAATAATATAATTGAAGAAGAAATGAAAGAAATAATAGTAGCTGGAAACACGGAATTCTTGTTTCATGAAGCATTGTTTAAACTTCTCTCTAAAAGTGTTAAATTAAAACTATATACAGCGGTAATAAGACCAGTAGTTACATACGCAGCCGAAACATGGACTCTCAAAGCAAATGACATCCAAAGGCTAATGATATTTGAGAGGAAGATTTAGCGAAGGATATACGGCCCTAATAAAATAAGAAGATGGCACCTGGAGCATAAGAAGTAATAGATAAATAGATGAAATCATCAAATCAAGAAACATAATAAATTTATAAAGGCACTGAGACTTATCTGGTTTGGGCATCTACTCAGGATGGACAATGATAGAACAGTAAAGAAAATCTTCAACTGCTTCCCCTTATCCACCAAAATCCAAGAGGAAGACCAAAAATCAGGCGGAGAGATGATGTGCTGAAAGATATCGGGAACATGAAAATTAAGAATTGGACCCTCAAAATAATGGACATAAAGGATTGGAAGGCTGTGATAGAGCAGGCCAAAACGTTCTACAAAGGAATGTTATAGTGCCTTAGAAGAAGATGATCTGATCCATTTTAAAACACTTGTCCATAACCTCACGAAACTAACAAAAAAGTTCATTATGTAATACTAAAAAAACTAACAATTTCTTCCACGCATGAAGTTTTATTTCTGCTTAAGTGTGAGATGTAAGTGCATGATCTGATTGGTAAATCTTAATAAACGAGAAACGTTACTACCAGGTTCTGTTGCAATATATTTTAATGACATTTCCGATATGTTGAAAGTATTTATCAAGAATAAAAGTATGCGTTGTGTTCACTGGTCTTACAAACAACAGAGATACCTAAAACTATTGATGTTTTAAACATAACGCAATAGTAAATTCAAAGTTAGTCCGCATTTAAGGTTATTATTTGCTGCATGGAAACCTAATTCGAGTCTGATTACTTACATTTAGGGTGATGTAACACATGAAAAACAATTTTTATCTTATAATGCCCATTGGGGAACATAATGAATATCGCAATTATGGATCAAAATAGTGTTTTGAACTAACTCGGGTCCGATCCTCCTAGTTAAACCAAAGGGGAACAAGGACCCCTGCAGGTGAAGCGAAACAAATTCTTCTATAGGAGAAATCTCGGCATCGAGTTCCCGACATTCAGATTGAGAGTCAGGAAGGGCTGATTACCCATCGTAGTTAAAACATATTCTTCAGACACACGAAATTAATACATGCAGGAATTTTATTTGCAAACGGTATAGTCAAAAGAAGATCCCGATTGTATTTGGGATTTTTGTCAGGTTACCGCCGAGAAGCCATTAAAGTTCGTACTTGAACTAGACAAGTACGTGATCGTAATCATTGTTTCAAGCAGATGAGGATATTAGTGTGGGTGATATACGATTGCAACAGTTTTACAATATGTTTTTGAGGAAAATAAGCATCAGCTGGGGAAAGGATTTTTTGTGAAGCGAAAATGTGGACAACAATATTGAGTTTAGTCTTATCGACCGCGGGATGTGGTCGCTTTGAATAAGATGAAGATATTTATATGTTAGTAGCATAATTTAACATAGTTTATTTAAATAAGTGAAGGTAAAAAGTATACGTCCGCGATCTAAAAAGAAGAAAAAGACGGAAGGGTTTTTTTTGTGATTTTACAACGGAAATGCACCGGAAAACCCCTAAGCACTTTGTAAAATTTGTGATGGGGAGATTTAATATCCGAATTTAGGAGAGCAAAAAATTCGTCCCATATCAAGGTTGCCACAGGATCACCACATAGCGAGTCGTCGACCTGCATATGACATCGAATCGTGTCAAGTGGATATGTCAAACATTTTCAATGTAAATATGTGGACATTCAAGAACGATTATTTACAAATAAAATTACAAAAGTAACATTTGTAAAGTTGCATGAATTCATCTTCCTGTACAATAATTCATAAGAGAACGAATTGAAAGCCTTACAAGCATGACCGAGCAATACTTTGTTATTGAAGGTTATTTATATTTAAAATTTCTTCCATAATTTTTTTCACGCTAAAATTTTAAACTGTATTTACGACGACAGTAGTTGTGTCTATTTACTTTTTGGAGAAGTTTCAATTGTGATTAGAGTGAATCCAAATCACAGTTCATTTTGTGACCATTAGTAAGAATCTTTTTCGTAATTTGAGTCCATGAGTTGAAAACATGTATCGCCAGAGTTATTGAGCATGACCATTCAGACAGCTCCTATAGTGTGTCTTGCGTATCAGCCAATCGTTGGTGTGCCGTTATAAATGGAAACTGTCTTTTATATTCTATGTGCTCAGCATCTGCGCAATATACTACCGTTACTCATTTTATTCTAGTGGCATATTTGGACAAATTTCAAGTGAGAGCGTTGTGTTTCTGGCTGTTTGAATTTCAAGGAGAAAATCGTAGCTATCTTTTTACCTTATAACACTGCCAAATGGAAGTCATAAAACGTTGGCGTTTGCCAATGATATAAAGAATATAGATCATTATAATGGCTAAGAGACAAAAAATGCTTTTGCGAATATATTCCCGTTTTAATGTACCTTGTAAAATGACGGGATTGGCCAAAACGAAGTTTGGAGGTCTATTAACGAATTGAATCTATGGAGTCAATTTTCATAATCTTGCAATTTCCGTTGTCGAGCATCGGGACGTATGAAAGATTTTGTACCTTCCGTTTAAGAGAACGAAGGTGCAATTCCATTGTATAATTTTTGTATGGATTTTGGTATTACCCAGAGAATAAAAAAGTGATTCAGCTATATACATTGTGTGTATCCAAGAAATGTCCAGGAATAGATCAAATCACATGTGAAATGTTACAAGCGCGAGATCTGGATACCATCAACATGCTACATACCCTATTTCAACAAATATGGTCAGAAAAGTCCCTGCGAAACGATGGGAAAGAGTCACTTATCATTCCTTTACACAAGAAAGGCAGTAAAAGCCAGTGTGGGTCCCTCCTCTGTGTGCCTAGCAAAATTCTATCACGAGTTCTCTACAACCGTTTATATCCTATGATCAACACAGTGTTGAGGGACACACAATGCGGCTTCCGTGCTGAAAAATCAACCCCGATATGATCTTCATAGCTCGTCAACTAATAGAAAAATCTATCTAACAAAGGACGGGTGTATACTTAGCATTCGTGGACATTTCGATTTCGAGTAGGATTCCGTGGACAGAGAGATGTTAAGAGTTTTCGAAGGAGTAAATTGCCCAACAACAACACTAAAATTCCTGAAGTCCATGAATCGCGAAACCACTGATTCAGTCCGCGTGGAAGAAACGAAGATTCCTCCCTTCAGTTAACAAGTGGTGTTAAACAGGGTTTTGTCCTGGCACCGTTACTGTTTGTACTATATATGGAAGCCATCATGAGAAATGTCAGCTCAAGATCACAAGGAATCGACGCCATCAACTTCAGGAGTGACTACAACACGTTTAATCGAAGGAATCTAAAAGCAAAAACTAGAGAAATAGAATCAAATTCGCCGACCTAATGTTTACTGACGGCTGCGTTCTAACTGCAGAAACGCCCCATGAACTTCAAGAACACTTGAACAAATTAAACAGTGGAAGCTAAAAAATTTGGACTTAAGGTGAACTAAACTAAAACAAGTCATGTTC
This sequence comes from Laupala kohalensis, assembly GCA_002313205.1. Classification (NCBI taxonomy): domain Eukaryota; kingdom Metazoa; phylum Arthropoda; class Insecta; order Orthoptera; family Trigonidiidae; genus Laupala; species Laupala kohalensis. The sequence continues at coordinate 257,802 of NNCF01129330.1, forward strand.
GTCAACATTACACCAGCAGATATATTTCTAAGAGGCGAAACAATAAAGACTGTTGACTTCAAGAAACCTGGAAGAAATCTCCAAAACAACGGCTATGTTAAAAATGAAATCAATTACAGAATAAGTTCCTCAAGTCAGGCCTTGGCAAAAACTTTACTCGAGTGTGGAAGCGATGCGAACTAAACCTCAAGACCAAACTTCTCGTTTACCAAACCATAGTACTTAGCACTTTATTATACTCGTCTGAAATCTGGACGGTCCTTGAGAAAGACTAGAGAAGATTAAATGACTTCCACATGAAATGTCTAAAAACCATTTGTAAAATATCATGGAGAGATGGTACCAAGCGAGGAAGTACTAAAGAGAACAAGCATGCTGTCTATTGATAATATAACTAAAAAAACCCGACTAAGATGGGCGGGGCACGTCAGCCATTTGAGCGAAAATAGAACCCCACATCAAGTTGCTTTCTCGGAACTTAAGAAAGGAAAAAGACCTCAAAATAAACCAAAGAAAAGATGGATTGATCTGCTCAAACAAGACCTAAAAGAGCAAAAGATTAATGTCACGGAATGGAGAGAATTGGCATCCAACAGACAAGAATGGCGCGCAAAACTTAACAAGAATATTGAACAACATCAAACATTCAAAATAAGAGAAGCTGAAATTATAAGGAAAGAAAGGCATGATATTGAAGAACAGTTCAGCTGAGAATGTTCATTGTGTGATTTCAAAGGGAAAGGTAAAACTGGCAAACAGTATGTCAACTCACGCCTTACTCAAACCCACAGAGATGAAGTAGAAGAGGTCCGACGTACTAACACACCAAATCCACAGTGCTCAATATGTAACACCTCATACAAATCAAATCTGGATACACTAACCTTATGAAAAATCGTCATCGTGATCAAATCCTACCTGAAAACAGACTTCTACCTATTGAGAAGTTGTTACCTCAACCATCAAAATCAATATTTTAATCATTAACCGAACAGTCAACACTGGATCAACCAATGTCGAGCATGTGGTTGAACGTGCCGAAATCTCGCAGGTCTACACAGTCAGCAACGGAACGCGATGAGCAGAAGACAATTGGAGGATTTGGAATCATCGGCCACGATGGAATCCTCTTGACACTGCTTAAATCCTAAAGAAGTCTTATGCGCAGGTTGTCTACAGGCAAGAAAGAGCAGTATGATCAAGTAGGACGTGTTTTGAACAGTCCATGCTTGTTTATCAACAAATAGTCATTGATAAGTGTAAGAAATACTCTAAACCTCATAGACGAAGATCGCGTCGCCCTGAAAGATTCCTGTGTCAGACGGATCCCTCGAGCCCAACTCACGCTTGGCGTCTACAGAAGATGCTACCGCATTTTGTCCGATGAATCTGATACCTAGCTCTGCAAACACTTTTTCCTAGTGTAATATACCTAAATTTTAGGGGCCAAAAATTATGACGCCATTTTGTAATAAACTTGAATTTTAAAAGAAAAATAAACAAATGGAGGCATCTAACGCTCATTTACTTGACCCACTCGGCGTAGTAATTATCGCGGTTCCTTCCTCGTAGCTCGCGTTTAGGTTGGCCGATCCGAGCTACGGGGTTGGATACGACGTAGGGAGTGGGGGAAGAGATCTAGTTAGGGTTGGAAGGAAGTGGGGTCTGTAATAGAGAAATTCAGAGACGCATTTATTACTTACACAGAGTCGTGGAGAGGTCGAGTGTTGGCCAGAGTGAAGTCGGTGGCAGCCATGACGTAACTGCTCTAAGTAAGAACCTGCGCCCAGAGGACGCCGGACCGCCCAGCTTCCGACTCCCAGAGGATGGCGGCGTAAGGGTTGTCACTGGGGTGTCACCTCATAGGTTACTCCCACGCAATGCCAGCTCCTAGTCCACTCTCTGACTCTCTAACTCATTGTCTGCTTTCCGTTTATATACGGTTTGCTCCCCTACGTCATGCCCCACTAACCCACTTCCTGTGACCCCATGTCCTCATTATTATGTGCTGGGTGTCTTCACGACATAATGACTGATGCCTAGCAGTCATAGAGCTTAAATTTAAGATAGGGAAATGGATTCGGCAGATTAATTGGCGTGAAACACACATTAATCCTTCTCGAAGGAAACACATTGTTCATAAAAATTAATATAATTACTACAAAACAAATACATAATTGTTATGACTACAAATTTTCCTTACATTTCCCCGAAAATAATAATACAACATACAATTGTTCACTAACACACATTACAAATCTTAAACTAACCCTAAATTTACAGAATTGGTTATTCTTTGACATACAACAACGGAACCGCCATCAATGAGGTTACTTGTGTTATTTACCAATTGTCTTTGCGATAGAATTAGTCACGTCAATAATCAAATCACATACTGTTTTGAAAATGGAAAACTGTTATTGGCTCATCAAACATTATTACCGCGGTATTTGCCAATCGATGCCAGACGTCATCGGAAGTAAATGTTGCGGGAGCGGGGCTGCGAAGGTGAGACGTTTTATGGAGTCGCCTCATTGGCGTGTTTAATTACGCCCGGATGCCTCGTCAAGAACACTCCAGTCAGCATCTTTCATGAGGTCTCGTAGACCCCAGCTATGATCCATTCCCCCTTCACCGGTATCGATAGTGTTTCGGTTGTTTCGATAACTTAATCGATCTTGTACACGAGTGTCCCGAGGTTGCACTTCACGGTGAATTTAAGCACCATTGATAATTATCATCTGTGCCCAAATTATAATAGTCGAGTATCGACTTTGAAAAAAAGCTCGCATGTCGATCGGCTTTCTCTCCTCGCGATCTAAGAGGGCGTATACTTCTATCGAAAAATATCGACGATTACCTTCATCACAGTCATAGCAAAAGTAATCTCCGTGTCTCTCTAACTTTGATATGATCTTGATCTGCCCTAATAAGCGTACGAGTGTGCACTTAAATATCTTCGTCCTCTCTTCTTCTACTTTGTAAAATCAGTTTGACTCCGCCTATCCCATACGTCACGAACTTGTTTATCCAAATATCTAAGTGTTTATTTCACGTGCTCTCTCACGATTGGTGATAATCTTTGACGTTGTCGCCTCAATCAGCATCTCTGATCGTACTCTAATCTCGTGATGTAGTGTTTTTGCTGAAGGTTGTCTGCGTATCTTCAAAAATTGAGGTAACCTGTTCTACACAAAAAGTTGGTTTCAGTGGGCCAGAAAGCGTTCTCTTCTTCGTCATCGCTTCTAAATTTCTAAAATTACACGTAAAGCAGAAACCGTAGACGGCTCTTGCGCATTTGCCAAACGCACGCTTGGCGAAGGGTCACCCCTTCCTCTTCCTTTGTCATACTTGAAATGATCCAGGCTTCGTTTTGCATTTTAAACTCGTTGAAACATGTATCGCTGTACAATGGCTCTTTTTGTAACGCGTAATATTTTCGCGGCTCCGTGGTCCCGCGAATATTCCTTTCAATTTATTATAAAACTTCGAAAAAATTGCTGAAACGAAACACAACAATATAAATAATAAGATTAAAGACGATTGAATTTGCATCTATGTTAACAATAAAGTACGAACAATATTCAGACACTCACTTGACTTGTTGGAAATGTATAAGGACATGAACAAACATGGCATTCGAGCACAACGGTTTCGTGATTAATGCATCTCACCTCAGAAAAAGGTAAATAACTCTCTCAATTGTCCGGTGACATGTAAAAAGACTACGAAACATTTACTACAAATCAATGTAATCTTTCATCACTTTTGTGATTTAAAAGTTGGTCTTATTTTTTAAATAAGTGTTTTTTCAATAAGACGCAATGTATTTCAACATCAATTATAATTGCAGTTTTTTTCCTTTGAATGGCTAGTGAGGTATGTTTCTCAAATTAAAATCACAATGAGTACATGTTACTCTGTTTAATTATGCCGATTAAAGATATTTTGTAATATAATCCTACCTACGCTAGTACTCCCTTACGTAAGGTATAAAATGTGGCGACCCGTGGCGCAGTGCATAACGCACTCTGGTGGTCTCGTCTTCTAGCTCTGGTGACCCTGGCTCAAATCCCGGTTGATTCATGTAGAAATTGGAGTGGTGGACAGAGCGTGTTCGCAGGTGTTCTCCCATTACCCGTATCATTCCACCACAACATTCACGCATCACCTTCTTGTCAATCCCCAGACGTCACTAGGAGACCGTCTGAGGACTGGCAGAGTTCGAGTTAAAAAGGAACAGACACGTGGCGCCCCCTGACAGTATGCTTTGAGAGAAACTTGCACAAGTATGTGTAGAAACAAAACATACATATGGAGATCCCGTTGAAATTTAGTGTCAAGAATACAAGCTTGAAGTTGAGATTAGATATGCAGAGACTTGGATTAGACATTCAACACACGTGTGTAATCCTGTATTTTAGTCTGGAAAGGGGAAAGATCCGATTTAAACCTTTATCTTAGTTATATACCAAGACACGTCTGATGACTCGTTCCCGTTCCAGAAATTCACGGGCTTTTTGTTTTCCCAAATCCGACAGTTAAATCTATTGATCTCAATATGTTTCAAATGTAAATAAAATAAATAAATAAATAAATTTATTGTCAAAAAAAGTAGTACAAACTGCGTAAGACCACGCGGAGGACAATAAACTAATTTACTCTCCGGAAGCAAACAAGGGACCATCCCGTCAATTGCGATCAAGGGTCCTCAGGCAGAGGTGAATTGAGAAGATAAGATTAAAAGTCAGCTACGACATTAAAAGTCAGTTGATGTCATACGACAGTTATGACATCAACAGAATACCAACAAATTTATATTTCATAAAACACAAAAAATATAGTTCGCAAGTATGTAATATTATGGAACTATAAATTATTCTGAATTTATTGCTTATAAATCGTGACTTTTAAAATAAGACTAAGTTCGAGATAATTATTACAATAGACTGCCGCCCCTATGCTGGAGCCTAGAAAACCTGTGTGTAAAATTTGCCTCTACACGAAGGAATATCGGAGAAAAACTCGGCCCAGTTTGGGGTTACAGAATTAATGTACTAGGCTGTGCAAAGGCTGAGCATTGATAAAACTAAATAAGTCGCTGAACTTTCCTCTTGAGATCCATCACTTGACAAATATTTTAAACTAGACTTGCACTTTGAATTTGATCAATAATATTGACACACATTGCAGCTTTTCGTGGATGATCTTCTTCGTACTTTTTTTGGGAGACGACTTGTATTCCTTGAAACAACCGATCTCTTTGAGCTCTGTAGACATCGACGGCCGACACATAGAAACTATTTCGTAATTCCTATTGGTTAGCAAAGTAGTCACTTCAAAAACATTCTATGAGTTAGTTTAGATATTGCATGATTTTTACCCTTTATTGAACATTGGACTATTGATATAACTCTTGCAAGTACGAGAGCAGTAGCGGGGGGGTCTTGTTTGAGCCAGTCTAACTCCACAGAGAGAAACGATAACTATGTCCTTCTTCTGAACCCGATCTGGCAACAGCGCGCGGAGGAGTCGTTGCACAACGAGTTTCGATGCACCCCTTGTCAATTGTCTAGCTTCCCCCGCGGCGAGTGGCCTGGTTTCGCTTCCCGTTTCACTTCTATTTCGTCTCTCTTCGGGTTCCACAGCTGGCTTTGTTTTCTCCTTCAATTTCCTGGATCTGCTTCGACGCGGCCAACGAACTCTCTGGATGCCAACTACATAGATTATATGCAGGAGAGTTTTATGATTAACAACAACAAAATACATCATATTCACATTACGTTTTAAAGGTAATCCATGGTGACAAAATTGGGTTTTAAAGATTTTTCGAAAATATATTTGTACAGGACCAAAATGGAGGTGGAGTGGGGGGATGGAGAATAGATTTGTTTAACAAATCGAAGTGAATACAAAGACGATCACGCAAGATTATCCCTTTGCTATTTTATCGTATAAACTTCTTCTCTTGGTGTCTATCGATTCCAAATAGTCGGTAATCTTTTAAAAAATGTTTTTGAATAGTGCTCTTGATTTGCATATTAAGAAATAGGAACTAAATAAATAGGAGGAATCTAATTCTGTGTGATGCGACAAAGATTTCCCCCAATGTTTTCGAGACTAGGCTCTCTACGATGTCCGTAAGTACTTCATGATTTAGGTATCACCCCCAGTCTTATACTATAAATTTTGACTTTTATTGTTCGCGTGTCAAGAACAATCCCTTTACTTAAGTTTCTCCCTCCGTCAGTATTTGATTCGATGTTCTCTGTGTCCAAGGGATCAATGGAAGATTGGATTCAGTCCATTTCCTTTTTGCTTTCGCGTGGCCTCCGTCAGTGAAGAAGACCAGTGTGGATGCGCACTCGCCATCAATCGTCTTCTCTTGTTTCTTGTTCGTTGCCTTAGAAGCGAAAGAGAAAACAAAAACAAGCGCGAATGGTTTTTCACCTTCTGAAGAAAGACATCGTGTACACTGCACTCTCTCTCCAATTTTGCTCCGAATCACTAGGAAAATTCATCGTCTGCTAGGAAATTCGAAGACGCAATTTTCTAGGCATTGCGTTAATTTGTGTTAAAACAGCGCATGAGAAACTTTCACAACACAAACAAAAATCTGAAAAAATCTACTGTTAATGTTCATTTTCAGAATTTTTGATTCTTGGTTTGAATCATGGTCAGATGTACACAACATTGTGACAAGAAACATAACAGAACGATTGAACATATATGAAACATATTTTGAGTTTATAATTACGTTTAATATCATGTTCAATTTTTCTGTTATGTTTCTTATTGCAAAAACACAAAATACATCGTATTCATCCGCCAAAAGGTAGTAAGTCTTAAATTAGTTATTTAATCTAGACAAATATTATGACGTATTTTACAATGTGATAAAATGCTTTTACAATGCTTTTATCGTATTAACAAAGAAATATTTGTTCGTAAATATCCTCAGATACCGCTAAAATGGTTGTTCTGTAATTTAATAAAATGTGCTCTTGGAAAATGTGCTTTGTTTTAAGACGATGATAATAATAATAATAATGATAATTATAATAATTATTATTATGAATAAATACATAAATTTTGTCTCAAAAGCAATTACAAACTGTGCATGACCACGTGGAGGACAAAAAAATAAGACAGAGGAGGATTTAACATTCCAGCGCACTCCTAAGATAAAAAAATAAAAGTTGTTCGGTAAAAAATGTTGTGGGCACATTTACGCAATCCGCTTTCCAATCCTGCTGCGCCATGAAGTTGAAAGGGAGTGGCAAGGACAGGATAAATAATGTATGTAGCTACCAACTTAATTGGGATCTGATCGAAATGCGATGAATGAGATTCGTGAAATCCCGTATGGTCGTACAGCGCCAAGAGAAGATTGTAATTCATTTTCAGCTGTTTCGTATAAAAGCAATTAATACCTGCGAGTTCAAGCTTCACTTCGATATAGTTCTACCCTGTTGCAGCTATTGCTTGTCTTCGCGTTAGCATATGTCACCATCCTCTAATATACATATACATACATACACACAGTGTGTTGACAAGTTCATACATATGGTTAAAGTCAATTTTCTCGTTTCCCTCCACAATTATTCTTCCCGCTTAAAAATATTCGCTCAAAAATGCTTGACATATTTGTCACTGCGTCGAGAGCTATCATTGCCTTGCAACTGCATCTTAAAAGTTTCTTGTGCATGTTCTGTGCTGATAAAGGATCAATCCGAAACATACTAACAGATAAAAGAGTGTATCTTTTATATATTTTTCCATTGTTTCTATTTTTCTGAGCGTCTGTGTGTTCTGTGAACTGTACTGCTTTTAATTTATTGATAGTTATATCGAATAAGAATATCTCGACGACCGAGATTTTCTCGAATGAACATGAAGTGTAGTTAATAGAAAATGGATGAGTTCACACTCATATTTTCTAATATTTAAAAAGAAAAATATGATCGGACTCTGAAATAAGATCGCGTTACATGGCTATTTCACCCCAAAACTGTATTGTGAGAAATTTCATAAAAATCTTTAGAACCGTTCTTGAGAGAGAGAGAGAGAGAGAACTGAAACTTACATGCAATACATACATGTAATAATAGTTCTCTTAACGATATTGGACTCTGTACACGTGAAGGAGAGTTGTTGAAAGAAGCAGTTGAGATCTTGAAGCTATGTGGTTTCCTCTCTGAGGAAAGCAGGGTGGTTTACGGAAGGACAGTGGATCGATCACCAACTTTGAAGCACGTGTGCGCGTACTCTTAAGGCTAATAGCAGGGAGAGTAAGGGGGTCTCAAAGTTCCAGAGCTCTTTTTAAGTGCTTTTACCAACTTTTCATGTTATATTTGCTTCTAAATACGGGAAACCAAACTCAAATGTTTGGTATCGATATATACTCAGTACATTTATGGGACCTTTCCATACTTGCACATTGGCGTAGATGTTTTGATTGATACCTATTTTTAATGAGAAACAAAGTTATAGTCAGCCGAAAAAATATTTATTTGCCAAAACGTGCTTTCGATAGCTGTCATCTTCAGTGACCTACAATCAAGATACATGNAACGTGCTTTCGATAGCTGTCATCTTCAGTGACCTACAATCAAGATACATGAATATATTTAGCTATTGGCAAAAATAGTCTTAATTATAATAATAATATGTAGTAATAATTACAAAAATATACATTAAAACAGTATGTTGTAGTATATAGATAGTACTACAACATACAAGTACTCTCTATTGTAATGTATATATTTGTAAATATTACTGTATATTATTATTATTATTATTTTCATGAACATTCTTTGACAACTTTTAGTTAAATTCAGGTATGGTGCGGGGTATACGAAGAATCCTCACCTCAAGCAATATCACAATTTAAAAATCTTCTGACTATTCTACAGGTGTTAAGGATGGCTGCTTTTTGTAAAGCTAGAAATGTGTTTGTTGGGAGATGAAGCCGATTGATGCTCAGATGCAGACTGTGAGTGATGACTCCAGTGTTGGACAGGACTATAAGGAGTATATATACGCACACTCCAAATTCCATAATCGAAGAATTTGTGTTTCCAAATCTTCATATATTTGAATCTTATCATTGTAAGTAGTTTGTAGGTTGTGGGTGTTGGTTACTGCAATCTATGATGTGTGTGATTTTCTTGTGTTTGTCAATTAGAATAATATCTGGTCTGTTATGATGGATTGTCTTGTCGGTGAGGATTGATCTATCAAAATAAATTTTGTACCTGCTGTTCTCTCAAATGGATTTTGGGAAATATTTATAGTACGGGAGAGTGTCTTCTATTAGTCTTTACTTCTTTTTTCTGATGGATAATATTAGCAACTTGGTTGTCTCTGTGGGTGTAATCTGTCTGTGCTAATAGAGCGCATCCTCCTGTGATGTGTTGTATAGTTTCTGGTTTAAGTTTGCGTCTCCTACATTTGTTATCTTCTATGTCTTTGTCTTGAAATATAAATTTTGTATAGTTTTTTGTGCTTATTTCTTAGTCTTGAATTGCCATGAGAAATTCCTCCATTTCCGAGTATAGATCCCCTTTTGTAAGCCAAGCGTTCGACGCTGGTTTGTCCACATGAGGCTCATCTAGATCATGAAGATTTTTACCATGAAGTGGTTTAGATTTCTGTTGGCTAATTCTCTGACTTATTTCGACGTTAATTTCATTTGGTTGTGGAAAGTGGTCTGCTAAATTTAGAGGAGTTATTATTATTATTATTAAGACAATTTTTACCAATAGCGCTATATATTTCTGTATCTTGATTTTAGGCCACTGAAGATGACAGCTTAAGCTGTCAAATGTCTGTTTTGGCAAATAAATGTTTTTCGGTTTACTATAAATTTTTTATTATTAAAGTAAAAACGGAATTCAACACCATTATCTAATTATACCTATTTTTATAAATTATTTCGCGCAATTCTTCTTGTGTCATAAATCTTCTTAACTGGGCTTTTAGCTTCAACGTTAGAAAACTTACATTGAAGCTACTCATCTCTCATCGTTGTAAAAAAGCACTTTGTCATTGTCCGTATTATATTGTAATTGAATTCTGGAAGAAATTTTGTGTTTTAAAAGAGACATTTATCTTGCTCTATATATTCCTGTGGTTGTTTATTGATGATGTTGGGTGTTGCAGGACAAGCATTACCTGTGTGTGCTGGCGTCAGATACACCGGAACAGAATCTCACGCAGTACTTCCCCTTGTGCAACGATTTCATCCATGCGGCGCGTCTGCGCGGAGGTCACGTGCTCATTCACTGGTGAGTCCTTCCGATCAGATCAATATAATTTATATGTTAGTGAAGTTGTTAGCATTATTAATCAATTATTATTTACTTTACTCAAAATTGATGAATCATTGCCGGTATTTATTAATTTTTCAATTTCTTTTAGCCATTTGTTGTTTGTATATGGTATTCAGTTTATTGTCTCCCCTTGGTCCTACTTTATTTTTACTACAGTTTTTTAAATAGAATATTAATTCCCTCTTTCACATAATTTTATATATTTATTCTAATTTTAATTTTATATTAATTCTATTGTTACACTCATTCTGTTGATTTAGTAACTATATGGGTAAGTTTTGATTTCAAAAATGTTCAGAGGGATTCAATTTTTTATTGAACTAGATTATTTGCTGTGTAAATCCTTTATAGGCAAATTAAATCATCTGTACATAAAATGGTGCTAATATATAAAAAATGGAGATCACAGAGCGCTAGTCTCTTCAGGACTGGCAACAACTCTAGAGGAAAAAGAAAAAACCCATAATTTCTCCTTGCTAATATAAACATTTCTTCGTCTGGAGACAAACGTGTCATGAGGTATTTTTGTACAAAATGGTGTTTTAATTTACCATGCAATGATATACTTTTTCTTTTTTAGAAGAACTCTGTTGTAAAAAGATTTACTCATTGACTTATATAGAGGAAAAAATGTTCGATACAGTTAAGTGTTTCTGTGTTGAATCGTATGTACGCGAATGACCAGTAAACAATGAAGGGATTCATTTATAGATATGAACTTGAAAATAAAATTTGGAAGCTCATGAAACAAATGAATTTATGTAATAATTCGACATATTTCTGCGATACACGTGTACTCTCATACCAGGAAAAAAAGTTATATTTTAATAGGAAATTTGATGACATCTAAATAATATTCTAAACAGTAAATTATTTTATATTCATGAACTTGCGACATAATGTACGCATAGTTTAATGTAACATAATTTCATGATGATGTATTTCAAAGTATTGAAGTTATGGTGAGGTGGAAGAAGTGCGCCGCTAGAGCATTTTGAAGAAGATTCAGTGATTTTCTGTTACTTTGCCAGATTAATATTCAGTGAAATTCAAACTGAATAATATTTCGTCTCGGAATAAATAATTTTGTAGAGGAGCTTTTGTGAGTATTACGCGGACGCACAAGCAACAACTACGTGTTCGCAGAATAATATTTTAGTTGAGGATAATTCATATCGTGTGTCTTCTTTTGAATGGTGGCATGGTAACTTATTTTATTCCGCGTAATTACATTGGAAAATAGAGGTATATAAAATTATTTCCGTCCATGAACTTGTCATGAATCTTCGTGTTTATTTTCCCTTAGAATTATGGAGTATATCACCTGAGAATTTATAGTTTATGTACTTATTCATTCCATCGTTTTGAAATTCCCAACATGACTCTGGGCAATCCCGATGCCAACAGCAGCGCGAGGTGCAGGAGCTCCGATATATTTGCGAATCCCGATGGATTATTCCTGGATCACGTGGTGGTTGAGCGCATGCAAAGTGAGAGATTACAGTTAGCGTGATCGGATTTGTTTCGTGCTCGATATATGTTTGACGTATTTCAAATGTTGGTGACTACGTTTCTCTCAATTGAAAATTACATGTATCGGTAATATGGTGACTTTATATTACTTCTACCATTTACATCTGCTGCTAGTAATTTTTCCGCACCCGAGCTCAAAGAACCCGAGAGGTTATTCAAGGTTTTACCGGGCCTTTTTTTGTTGTTTTTTTATGTGTAAAGTGTATTTTCCATCTGCCCGGATTTCAAAATAATTCGTAAAAATTTTCGTATTAGCGTACAATACTGTAAATTTTTGCAGGTTTTCTCACTGGTATTTAATTTTTGTAATTATTAAAAGAGAAAATTTAATACCACGAAATTAGAGATATATGTTAATTAACATATGAATTTAAAATATTATATAACAATCCCCAGACAACGCCACGCAAAATGAGCTGAAAAATACAGACTTTTTGACGTGTGTTTTAATACCTGTTGTAGTGTAAAATATATCAATTCTCCGTACCAATTTTTCTTTAATGTTGATGTCACTTTTTGCACGTTTGTTTGACAAAGGAAGAAATAATTATTTCATTTTTAAGTCGTATTTGTGAATTGTATTAAAATTTTGAATGTCCGCTAATGATTGTTTCAAGTTTCTTTTCGAATTCCGAATAGCGCTTGTTAGTTCTTCTAGTAGTAAATAAAAGATACCATTTATTTATCTTTCATCAGAAGGTCATGTTTGTTTGTTTTTTGTTCATGCATTCAAACATTTGCAATGAAATAATCGAATTATACTTTCTTTAAAAACTGTAATGTAAGTCATTTACAATATTCATAAACTACTTATACAATCACACTCGGAAATTAAACAGTGTTAAATCAAAAATAATATTTTATTGAAAATAAATTGTAAGAAAACAACTACAAAATGCGGAAGACCTCTTGGCCACCATAATACATGTACATTCATTCTGGTAATTTCATCAAAATCATTAGAACCGTTCTGGAGAAATGTACCTACATTCAAATATACATACTTACAATTATTTCTCGATCCATAGCAGGGGTGTAACGCGCTTTGGACGAGTGAAAAATCCGAGAGTGATTAAAGCAGAAACTGGGGTTACGTCTGTGGCTTTGAGCCCAGAAGAGATTGGGGAGGGAAGGGTACTTGCGATTGTAGCACCTTGTAACCGCTTCCTCCTCTTTTTTACCAGTAGACCCCAGTAGAAATGGCAAAAAAAAAGAAACCCTCTTACTTAGCCAAACGATCGCTCTTTTAAGGTGAGAAAAGAAAATTACTATCACGCCTTTGCGATGTTCTGTGATAGAGTTGGCATTTCACCAAAGTAAGCATTAGAAAAGAAAACTCTTCTTTAAAAGGACTACTATATCGTTTACCAGACATCGTAAATTATTCTTTACTTGCAATGTGAGACTTTCACGTGGTCACACGCATTTTTGTAGTTGCTTGCCACTAGTCTGAAGTTTTGTCATCGTGCACAAAGTACATTGGCAAAACGGATCTCCTACTTTTCAATCAATTTACGCGTATTACGAAGAAGTGCGTCTTTGGAATGAGAGACAGAATGGCGAAAGTGAACATGATAAGATTATTATAAGATGATTAGAAGAAGGGAACTAGATTGGATTGACTTATAATTCCCCCCCCCCCCCCGAGGTTTCCGCTACCAGAATCGAATGATGCGCGGTTATTCGGTTGAGGCCACGTGTATTTGAAAGATAAAAGAGATTTTCCTCCGTTGTCTAGGTAACACTATGTATGTTGATTCCCTAACATGTTTTGAAAAAAGAATGTGGAAACAATAAAAACCATTTCGTCAAGACAACACAGGAAACTTTACTTTATATTTTTAGTCATGGTAACAACATCTGCTATAATACTCCGTACACGTCCTTTGTGTTAAATCTGGTCATTTCGGTTGCCATGTTCTGTCGCTGCATCTTTCGTTGAACTTTCCCTAATCCCATCATCCCGTGGAAAGTGTGAGTCCACTCGTCTTCTCTTGCACTCTGAAGTACGTAGTTTGCGGAGACGCTGTGTCACGCTGTAACCATATACCGTATTGGATTAGATACATTTTGATAATTTGTTGAAAGGAATAAAAAACTTTTACGTGGTCAAATTGTCAGAACAATAGATATTTGTTAATTTTTTGGGGCCATTTTGTCAACTTAAAAAAAATTTCGATTGAACTTCATGTAAATATGAAACTCTTATGCTATTTTTCTCTCTTTTCACGATTCTAGTTGAAATTTTGAGCTGCAGGATAAGGAAGGGAACATGCTTTTCCTGTCAATGTTCTCGCTACTTTATTGAACTTTATACCACTAAAATGTGATCGAATCTGAAGGGCACATTTGAATCACCATTAAGTTTTCATCCATGGAAACTCATATGTCAGGGGTGAATTTAAGAACGGGAAGATAAGAACATCTAATTTTTCTCAGTGGTTACTTTCTATGAGTTTGCTTTCTTAGTAATTTAAAAAAAAGTGTTACTGGGATACCTGGTAACGTGATTTTCCATCGAATTTAAAAGTTTAACTTTTTATATTATTTTTATTATTAACCTCTATTTTTTCTAAAATAAAAAATCCAAATATCTCGCCGATTACGCACATTACTTTTTTAATAAAATATTTTCCTTTTAATAAATTATTCAAATAGTGTACTCAGAACATTTTTTTGGGTTTTAACTGATTTTCATACAAATATTAATTTTAAACTTAATTATGGTACAATTTTTGGTGATTTATTCCGTCTATCAGGTTCCTTTTCATTGATTTTCATTCGATCATATTGTGATTCACTTAAGAACCATGAACATAAAACAGGTCTTCACAAGAAAAGTAGCGAAGAGGGTTTCGGGGAAGATTTTTTTATTGCTTCGCAGGCCTCAGCACGTAGGCTTGCTTCGCAATAAGATCTCTTCCTCTCCACAATAAATACTCAGAGGTTTGAATAGAACAAGGTTTATTATGTAACCAAGTCGTCGTAATGTAAACAAAGAATAACACCAGACGACGAACGACAGGCGTTGAAAGTTCAGTGTGAAATTTGTGCCTCGTTCGTTTAACTCACGACTCCAGGTAAGTCGGTGGTCGAAGGTAAGGAGTTTCCTTCTTCGTCGCTAGATGGCACCGCTGGTGATGTCCAGTTGTAGCTAGTCGACGAAATGCAATATTCGGGTGCGTGACGGCGCCTCTGGTCGGAGTTATCTTCGTTCTCACAGGATGCTGTGCCGTATCTTCGTGTCCCGGAGCGGGTTCTAGGGATGGCCGCGAGGGGGCGCTTCGTGATGATGCTTTTCCGATGTCTTGGTGGTTGAAATTATTCGGTCACAGATTTTGGAGATAGAATTTGTCCAGTGCTCGGTGTGTGAAATCGCTCTGTCCCGAATTTCAACTTAGAAATTATTCCAGCGCTCGGAAAATAATTCAGTCACAGATTTCGAAGATAGAATTTGTCCAGTGCTTGGTGTGTGAAATCGCTGTCACGAATTTCAACTTACAAATTATTTCTGAGGAGCTGAGCTTCTTGTGAGAGGTTATAAGAATCGATGTGACCTCGAGGAGAGTTTTCAGCCGAATGAATTCTTCGTTGCCTGTTGCTATAAGCAAAACAATGACAGTCGACGGTGAGGGGCGACACAACACTATGTCGAGGTTCGTCTATTAAGATTCTCTAGAAATTTCTTAACAAACTGGACTGAGTTCTCGAATATTCTCGAGTATTACGGAAGTTTCTCCAGGATTTCGAAGCATTTCGAAAGGTGATTGAGGCGTCTCTCTGCTGCATGGAATCGCAATTGAGGCGTCTCTTTGTTGCATGGAATCTTCTAATGTTTACAATGTTAGGATTCTTTGGCGTCGTATGTTGAGACTCTCTTGTGCAAGGAGTGATATTGTCTTGGAAACCAGCAAACAACATGGCTATCATGTAACTTTCGTGTGTCGGTCACATGAGGGAGTTTCATCATACGTATTTAGGTATGTATTTCTCTGTATATGTAGGAATGTGTTCCTACAAGGGGAAGAGAGACTAGAGGTTACTTCGTTAATGTTAAATTTATTATTATAAAAAATTAAACTATAATTTATTACTTGAAATATTTAACCGCGATTTCTTTGAAAAAGATTATATTCCTGATATTGCTTGAAGGCGACTTCTAAAAATATTTAATGTTTTATATTGTTATTATTATTATTATTATTA
The DNA here is from genome assembly GCA_002313205.1 of Laupala kohalensis. Classification (NCBI taxonomy): domain Eukaryota; kingdom Metazoa; phylum Arthropoda; class Insecta; order Orthoptera; family Trigonidiidae; genus Laupala; species Laupala kohalensis. The sequence continues at coordinate 273,875 of NNCF01129330.1, forward strand.
AGAGATTTTATGACAAATTTTGTTTTCTTAGCCTATCGAAACTAGTTATGTTCTTACAACTAGGTTGTCTCCACTAGTTACAACTAGTACTAGTTAAGATCATTATAACTAGTTACGTTTCCAGTTTAACTTATGCCGAATTCCCGGGAGGAGAATGAGAAAATGCCTAATCGCATCAGACCTAATTGTATAATAAACAACGCCACACAACCGCTGCGATCGAGAAAACGAAGCGCATGACATTTTAGTGACTAGTGAAGCGGCAGATTTACGGCCATGAATATTTCACTATAACGAACTTTCAGACTTCGTGGCGATGATGGTAAGGCAGTTCGCTACTGCGACCAGACGTTGATTCCAATCCCGTAATTACAGTGAAAGTTTCTGATCCAATGCGATCTCACCCACTTTATCATCGCCCCTGATATTTCTATAATTTCTGGGAAACAACAAATTCGAGTGAGATGCAACCCGCATTACATGAATGCTTTGCGGAGGGTGTCATCGAGAAAGTGGTTGAGATCCCGGGATATTCTAATCCGAGGCAGCAAATAATCTAATTATAGAACACAAAAATGAAGCTACTAATAGGTTTTGTTCAAAGAAAGTTATTATAGAATGCATGTGGTTTCAGTATTATCCGGTGAAATCGAAATAAGAAAGTTTCACGACAATTTGTATATCGCTGTGCGTTGCGACGTTCTCCCAACTTCTATGGTTGTGCGTCGTTTAACGAAAAGAAAACTTCCATCTTATATAATTTTTGATAATGTTCTATTTTGTGTGTTTGACGACGTTTTAGTTTTTGTGTTCACATTTCTCTTTCCTATTTTCCCTTCGAAGAGCCGGAGCCTCGGGGTGTATCGTCAGCGGCGAGCGTCCAGTCGAGCGTTGCTGCTATCGACGTGTTATCGATGCATCGTCTCTACGACCCCTGCGCTGTCACTGCCCTCTCCCTTCCCCCACCCCCTATCTTTTCCCCCGCACCTCCCGCCCCCCCGCCGCCCTTCATCCGCGATCGCGTCGCCACAAGGTCTCCACCGCCGCGCCGCCAGGAAAAACAGACGAGCAACGACGGTCACGTGATCCGCCCCCTCCATCTCCACGTGATTCGATGACTCACTCGCTGTCCACAAGACACGCGTGACGGCTTCACTCGTTCGGCGAATCGAGGTGAAATAGATCTACCAGCGATTGGATAACAGATCTTATAATCCAGCACAGTGGATCCACTACCTTTTTTGCATGAGCCGCCCTGTGAGGTCATTCGAGCAGGACTCGCTCCCCCTCTCTATTTTTGAAAATATATAGATGGGCCCTAAATTTGTTTTATTTTCAACATACATTAATGAATTTAATAATAATAAATTTATTGTCAAAAAACAGTACAAAC